>APFE031730100.1:208686-230379 GCA_000404065.3 Pinus taeda | reverse complement strand
AAGTCATCAAATCTAACAGGCTCTAGCACTGGATCATTGAGATCCATGTTGGCCAATGCCAACTCAACAGTGGTGTCCAGACCCATATCATTAGGAACAGTGTTATTTGGGAGCGGGAGCGAAAGCGGGGAGCCGAAGCGAAAACGGGAGCGGGAGCGACATATTCAGAAGCTCTTGGTTTGGTGCTCTTGATTAAATACGAGTTCCATACCCTAATACATGACAAAATTCAATGGAAACATTGCAATCCCCTAATCCTAAAATCCTGAAAAACTGACAAGTCTGCTGGATTTTGAATGAAATCTAAAATTCTACTTTCTCCATATGAAATCCAATGAGGCCGGAACCACTTTCAAACATCCTGAGTCATTTCATGGTAATGTTAAAAATTTAAGTAAAAGGATGAAATGAAGATTAAGGAGAATGTCACTTTTACTTTAAGAATTTAACATTACCATGAATAGCATATCAATACTAGGGCCTAGACTTGATCATGAAGCTACCAAAATGCTCTACTCCTTGCTGCAACAGCACAAATCACTTGCCAAATGAAAATATTAATGAGCAAACACGTCCTTTTCTTTCCCGCACTGAGCTTAGTGAGTCCTAGAAACCGAACACGTGTCCTAAAATCGCGACACGCCCCTGAAAATCGTGACACGCCCTCGGACACGCCCTCAGACACGACGTGTCCTGTGATTTGGACACGAATCCGGACCGAATCGTGTCAGATTCGCCGGGTTCGGGATTCGCAGGGGGTTTAGGACGAATCCGGTGACTTAGACTGGATATGAAAATTTCATCTATTGAAGCAACTGGAAATTGTTTTCCTAGCTGTAAATTAAAATATGCAGTTTATTTGCTATGACAAACAATGAATAAAATCACAACTGCAATTTTCACCATAAAAATACTATGGAAAATAAAATACTGGAAACTGAAAAATTCTAACACGCACATAAGAATTTTGACATAGTCATTGTTTGGACAATTGTCCTTGAAAAAACCCAATGTGGGAAAACTGGTGCAACAGATGAGGGTTTTATTATTATTCATCAGCAACAATTCTGTGTACAATAAATTAGATGCTCCACTGACAATCTAATCTGAGGCAAATATTGGCAAAATTATTGTGAGAATTTTCTCTCACTCCACAACTAATTATTGCCATTGAAATTGCCTCCCTAGCCACACACTGAGCCTTCTAGCAGTGCTTACAAAGAATCTCTGGGGATTTTGGTCTTCCTTTCACTGCACTCCCGGGATTGGGATACTTCCTCCTGGAAAGATGCTACCCTTCTCTACCACCTCCTACTCACCCTCTGGCTCTATCTTCTCTGTTGAATCTCTGCCACTAAGAAAATCGAACTACTTGGGCAACTAAGTATCTGCACCGGTATGTTCTCCATCACCACATCGATCCCTTCTTATATCTTCCTGTTGGGACTCCAACGGCCAAGATTAAATCTCAATCAATGGCTTAGATCATTTTTGGATCGATCCATGTGAGTTTCTAGATTATTCTTACCTTATCTCAATTAATACTAATTAATTAACCATATTCCCTAAGTTTAGACTTAGGAAATATTTAAAAAGTTGCTAATAATCTAATTGAGACACTTCTAGGTGGAATTTCCAAAAACAGTTTCTGGGTTTTGGAGATCTCATGCATTCTAGCCTCTCCACCAAATTTCGTGGCTAGAACACTTCTGATGCTACAAAAACTAACACTCCCTCTTAGCGAGGAATGTGTTCTAGTGCTACATACCTTGCCACAACACTCTGTCTCTGTATCATTTCCTGTCACGCTGTTGATGTTTGGCTGTTATTGCCCACCGCCTACTGCGCAACTCTAATGCTGCATCTATGTGGCTGCTGACACTGCCATACTATTGCCAACACTGCATTTACACTACAACTCCCTCTCATATGTTGCTACTGCAACTGCAACATCTGCAACTGAAAATTTGTCCCTGTTACTAGAACGGGTTCTCCACCATACCCATTTGTTCTCTGAAATAGACTAACTTAGCTCTATCTAGAACTTTTGTGAGTATGTTTGCGACCTGCTCTCCTGTGGGAACATACTATAGCTAGACCCCCCCATGCTGTACACAATCTTTGATGAAATGACACTGAATATTTATGTGCTTCTACCTGTCATGAAACATTGGATTCTCAGAGAGCTTGATGCAACTTTGATTATCACAGTGGAATATGTTTGCCTCCATCCTTTGCCTGAACAAGCTTACTAGCAGCTTCCAAAGCCATATAGCTTCACACGTAGCTGTGCTTGTTGCCATGTATTCTGCAGAGCTCAAAGCTACCTACTTTTGCTTCCTGTTGCACCACGAAACCATCCCTGATCCAATGCTGAAGCAGTACCCAGAGGTACTTTTCCTGTCTACTGAACTGCCTGCCCAATTTGCATTTGTGAACCCACATAGTTTGACGTCATCCCCTTGGGTAGATCTCAACCCATACTCGACTGTGCCGCGCACATACCTCAGAATATGCCTCGCTGCTGCCCAATGTACCCTCTTTAGCTCTACAATGAACTGACTGAGAGTATTGATTGCGAAGCAAATATTTGGCCTAGTGTTGACTAGATACATGAGAGACCCAATAAGTTGTCTATATAAGGTGAGGTCGACATCCTTGACATTTGATGCATCTATCTTCTTCCAATTGGTGATCATGGGCGTAGACATGGGTCTACATGTTGAATTTTCTAAGTCTATCTATTAGAAAATTAATCTGTATTCTGTTGGTTTATTTCTTCTACTTGTAAATTTTGAATAAGTTATTTAAAACATTTAAATACCGAAATAAACACAATACAATCACAACATCTACAGATCATAAACTAAAAGAAAACATGCACACAAGTGACACCGTTATTTTTGGACAAATCTCCCCGGAAAAACCGAATACGGGAAAACCGATGCACCTATTATGAGAGTTTATTATTATGCAGTATTTCCTTGAGTACAACTAGGTGCCTAACCGGCTCACCCGACAGAGAAGAATACACAAAAGCAATAGCTCTACATTTGGAAATAGGTATTCAGAAAACCTGTGCCATGAAACCCTCTCCGACACAACTAAAGCTCAGCGCCAGCGCTGTCCCTTCTGGCCTCTGTGTCAGCCCCAAGACCCTCTGTGTCAACCCTTTGAGGCACTGTGCAGCCTCTGGGATCCTCTGCGTCACTCCAACAGCTTTTGCGTGGATGACACAATCCCTCTGGCCTCTGCGTTGTCTCTGCTGGGCTCTGCGTGGCCTGAACTTGCTGCTCCTCTCGCTCTCCTTACTTTTGCGTTGGTCTCTCAGCGCTGTCTCTGCCTCTCTATCCAGTATTCACTGCCCCTCGCCACTGATCACTGATTCACTTTTGCTTAGTAGCCCCGCTCTAGCAAAATGAATGACTGATCACTCTGGTGTGTTCTCCAACTAACCATCAAGCCTCCTCTTATACTTTTCTTGTTGGTCCTTCAACGACCAAGATTAAATCTCTAATCAATGGCTAAGATTAGATTTGGCTTGATCCATGACTTTTGGAACCTTCTATCCCAGTTTTATATTAATACCCATTAACATTTTATTTTTCCTAAGTTTAGACTTAGGAACTCCATTAAAAATATTAATTATTTTAATATCTCTAAAACCGGGTACAATCTGTTCAAACCATTTATGGGTCTTGGAGATCTCATTTTTTTTAGCCTCTCCACCAATTTTCATCGCTAAAGCACATCCGATGCTACCCCAAATCAATACTCCCTCTTAGCGAGGATTGTGCTCTAGTAATACTCCTCACTGAGCATCACTCTGATTATATGGCACCGGTACCTGTGTTGATGCTAGGCCTCCCCGCCTAACATCCTCTACACTGCTGCATCCTGTACTGCTGCCCATGGTCCTACCACTGCCGCTGCTGCATCCATACGCCAACTCCCTCTGCATCCGTGTTGTTGTTGGTCCATCCTCTCAGCACTGTATCTACACTGCGACCCACTCTCATCATGCTGTATCGTGCTACTGCCAACTGCTAATGCACTGCAACTTAGTTATTGAGAAGTAACTGATCTACCCAAATTCTGACATCCTTGTCAGGCTAGAAATACTCTCGATGTTGAAGCTCCCTCTACCGCTAACAAGTGCTCCCTCTACTGACCTCTGCGCTGTTGCAACAACTCCCTGCATCTCGCATTATTGCACACCTCTCTATGCCATCCTGCATTAGTGCAACACTCCTGTGCCTCTTGCACTGTTGCAACCTGCTAGCCTTGCGCTGTTCGAGGACTTCATTGTAGCACTCTCTGTCGCTTCATCCGCATCCATCTCTAGCGACATCCGCTTCTCCTGCTACTCTCTCTTCGGGGCTCCCGTAGCAAGGTATAATCCAAGAGGTTGGGTACCTCAAGGATCCTGCCCCTCATCGCCTGTAGTCTTCCTGACTACAGCTCGATGTCTCCCCACTTCTTCTCAAGTGGCACATGAGCACTCATGGCACAATCGTCATCCTCCTCGACTTCTTTCTTCGCCTTCGCTGGCGCTACCTTCGAGTCAGAAGCCTCTCTTTTACTCTTCTTCCTCGAACACTGGTTCGCATAGTGACCCAGTTCCCCACAATGGAAGCACTTGACCTTGGAGAGGTCCTTCTTCTTCCTCCTCTCTTGCTTTCCCGCAGATGCCAGAGCCGCATCCTCTTCCTCTTCCTTCTTGATCCTGACTCCTTTGCTGCTACTCCCTGTCTTGGTCAACCGTCTAATTTCTTCTTGACGAAGAGCCGCCCATAGTTCTTCCCAATCCGGAAGACTCGCCCTGCCCAGTATGCTCTAGACAAATGTCTCCCAATCCTTAGAGACTGCGTTAAGTGTGGCCCTTACCATCAATTCCTGATCCGACGTGGCCCCTATGGAAGTCAGTTGGTCACAGATCTCCTTCAATCGACTGAGGAAGACATCTATCTGCTCTCCCTTCTGCATCTGGTATGACCTTAGTTGATTCTCCAGGAGTATCTTCCTCTGCACAGAAGTATGTTGGTACAATGTCATCAAAGTGTCCCACATCTCCTTTGCCATTTCCTTCTCGACAATATGTGGGACCACATGATCCTTGACCCCATCAAGGATGATGCACTTTGCCTTAGCCATTGCCTCCTCGTACCTTTCATTAGCTACCAGGTCAACTGGGATAGCCATTATCTCAAGGTGAAGCCCCTGATATGATGTTTGTCTAGAATGGATAAGATCCTGGCCTTCCAAACCACAAAGTTGGACGCTTCATCCAGCCTGGCCCGATCTCTCAGCCCATTCACGACCATCTCTCTTGCTCTTCTCTGTCGACTCCTCTGAGTCTCTCTACTTCCTGCCTGGAAGTTCTCAGTTCGACTCCTGCTAAGTCTCTCTACTTCTCATCTGGAAGTTCTCTGTTCGACTCCTCCAAGTCTCTCTACTTCCTCTTTGGAAGTTCTCTTTTGGACTCCCTCTGAGTCTCGATTTCCCTCCTGGAAATCCTTTTGCCAATCGTCAAGTTTCCCCTCTCCAATCATCTGTGTAGCTGCAACACTCATCTGGATTCCTTGGCTAGAAATCCGCCTCGGCAACAACTTCATCTACCATGGTCTTGCCCTGTTAGGTACTGTTCTGACCACAATACCCCACCAGTTTCGCTCCCGCAAACTGCCCATGACTTCCTTCGCCCCAGCAACTGAAGGACTGAGCCTCTAGGCTCTGCGCAGTCCCGACTACAACAAAACTAGCTCTCTCAGCCACTGCGTCAACCCTCTAAGTCTCTGCATGGATTTGCATGAGCCTCTCTCTGCCCTCCTCAGCCTCTACGCTGGACTCTGTCTGGCCCAGACTGATGACGTAATCCCTCTGCGTCTACCCTTCCTCTGTTGCTTCTACAAGGATCAGCTACTGTCACTCGGGACAACTGATTCTGCTGCAAATGCTCTGCTCAGTTGATGCCTTCAGTTCTCCTGTGATTTGCAACCACCCTCTGATACCATGTTGAATTTTCTAAGTCTATCCGTTAGAAAATTAATTTATATTTTGTTGGTTTATTTCTTCTACTTGTAAATTCTGAACAAGCTATTTAAAACATTTAAATATTGAAATAAACACAATATAATCACAACATCTACAAATCATCAACTGAAAGAAAACAAGCAGACAAGTGACACCGTTATTTTTGGACAAATGTCCCCGGAAAAACCCAATGTGGGAAGATCGGTGCAACTATTCTGAGAGTTTATTGTTATGCAGTATTTCCTTGAGTACAACTGGGTGCCTAACCGGCTCACTCAACAAAGAAAAATACACGACAACAATAGCTCTATATTCGGGACAGGTATTTAGAAAACTTGTCCCACAAAACCCTCTCTGGCACAACTGAAGCTCAGTGCTGGCCCTTCTGGCCTTTGCGTTAGCCTCTTTCTGACTTGTGTCAGCCCCAGGACGCTCTACGTCAACCCCCTGAGGCACTGCGTAGCCTTTGGGACCCTCGGTGTCACTCCAAAAGCTTTTGTGTGGATGACACAGTCCCTCTGGCCTCTGTATTGTCTCTGTTGGGCTTTGCGTGCCCTGAACTGGCTGTTGCTCTCGCTGTCCCTGCTTCTGCACTGGTCTCTCAGTACTGTCTCTGCCTCTCTGTCCAGTACTCACTGCCCCTCGCTACTGATCACTGATTCACTTTTTCTTAGCAACCCCGCTCTAGCAAAATGAATGACTGATCACTCTGGTGTGTTCTCCAACTAACCCTCAAGCCTCCTCTTATACTTTTCCTGTTGGTCCTTCAATAGCAGAGATTAAATCTCTAATCAACGACTAAGATTAGATTTGGCTTGATCCATGACTTTTGGAACCTTCTAACCTAGTTTTATATTAATACCCATTAATATTTTATTTTTCCTAAGTTTAGACTTAGGAACTCTGTTAAAAATATTAATTATTTTAATACCTCCTAAATCGGGTAAAATCTGTCCAAACCATTTCTGGGTCTTGGAGATCTTTTGTGCTTTAGCCTCTCCACCAATTTTCATGGCTAAATCACATCTGATGCTACCCGAAATCAACACTACAATCCTGCATTCTGAACCTTTGCAGAATGTTTGTAACATATCTTCCTTGCCCAAGGAAGATCTCCCCATCCTTCTACCACACTTCCAATTCTAGGAAATAGTCCATCAACCCCAAATCCTTCATATCAAACTTTGTTTCCAGGTTCCTCTTGTAGTCCTTTATGAGCCCTGATGATCCTGTCAGGAACAGATCATCCACATACAAAACTAGGATGAGTGGCTCACCCTCTACCGTAAAATAGTAAAGGCTGGGATTTGTGTCACTCTTGACAAATCCCATCTACTGCGAATAGTTGTCAATGTGACCATACCATGCCTTGGGAGCCTGCTTGAGTTCCTATAGAGATTTCTTCAGTCTGCACACATGAGTGTGCTTCTCATGAGTTTCAAAGCCCTTCAGCTGTTCTATGTACACCTCTTCCTCTATCACCCCGTTCAAAAAAGTTGTCTTGACGTCCATCTGGTGAATCTGCCATCCCATCTAACTAGGGCGAAGGTCTCCTCATAATCTATCGCTTCTTTCTATGCATTCTCCTTTGCCACGATTTTAGCCTTGTACTTTTCCACATTGTCGTCTACAACATACTTGATCTTGTAGATCCATCTAGAACCTACAACTGACCTTTCTTCACGCCTTGGCACCACCTCCCAAATATCAATCGTCTATCTACACCTGATGTTGTGCGGCCTCCTGAAAGCTGGAAGGTTCTACAACCTGAGCCACTAATGCTTGGCACCTATCAGGTTGTCTCCACTGCTTTTTGTTTGTCCTAGGAGCTCCAATAAACTCCTCTGCATCTCTCAATATTTGACGAACCTCTTTGCTAGCTTGACCACTAGTGGTGGGAGGTTCAACCAACTCCTCTTCATCCTACCTTTGCTACTCCGTTTGCTGAGAACTTCCCTGATCTTCTGCACTTGAGGAAAACACTGGTACTAGTCATTGTACTCAATCCCTGTGTCTGTCCTCCTGTCGGTCCCACTAGCTGCCCCTACTGCTAGACCAAAGGAGCTTCTGTTCACTGATTTTGATCACCTACAGGCATCTCACGAAATCTCCTGAAAGCTCAATCCTCCATGAACTTCACGTCTCGTCTCACCACAATCTTCCTACTTCCAGGAATGTAGATATTGTATGCCTTTGAAGTTTCACTATACCCAATGAGAAACCCCTTCTCTGTAGTCTGATCCAATTTGGTATACTTTTCATGTGGCACGTGGCAATAAGCAACACTACCAGAGATCCTGAAGTGACTAACTTCTGGCTTCTTCCCGATGAAGACCCCTTTTGGCATTTTCTTCCCCAATGCTCTATGAGGAGTCTTGTTTTGAATATACATTGTCGTGTTACATGCTTTTGCCCATAGAAACCTAGGCAAATCCTGGTCATATAACATAGCCTTTGCAGTCCCAACTATGGTTCTGTTTTTCTACTCTGCTACTGCATTGTGCTGAGGATTATATGGGGTTGTCCATTCTTTTCTAATACCTCTGCACAAAAATATGTGAAGTCCTTATCAATATATTCTCCTCCATTATCTGAGCGAACCACCTTGATCTTCTTCCTTGTCACAATATGTAAGAGAGCCTTAAACTCTTTAAAACGATCGAAGACCTCATCTTTGGTCTTCAAGAAGTAGATCCAGGTTTTCTTGGAATGGTCATCAATAAAGGTGATGAAGTACTCGACACCACTGAGAGCTTTTGTGGACATCGGGCCACAAATATCTGAATGTATAAGTCCTAACATGCCATCTGCTCTATTGGCCCTTCTTGGGAACGCTGCCTTAGCATACTTCCCAAATATGCATCCTTTGCACACATCATTGTGTTCCATGCCAAGTTCTGGAACCCCTATTACAGTTTCCTTGAGCATCTTGAGTGCTCCATGGTGTAGATGCCCTATTCTCCTATGTCATAACTCATTCAAATCCTTCCCACTGCTATTTTCACTACCTATCAATGCATTAGAGAGTTGAGCTAGAACATGTACAATTTGTTGCTTTGAACTCCAATCTGTCTTACCTTCTTCCAACTTGAGTGTTTAATAAAAACTCTCTTCCCTACGAAGTGGATATCATATCCTCTATCCTGTAACTGGGATGTTGAAGTGAGGTTCATACCCAATCCTAGCACATGCAGTACATCTGTTGCACTGGTGCTTGCTCTTGACTTCCTCTGAAAATCGATGGTACCTCTCCCTATTGAATTACACTTAGTTCTGTTTCCCATCGTAATCTAGAAGTCCATCTACTCCTCGTTGTAGCTAGAGAAATATACTCTAACCCCTGTCATATGAGCTAACGCTCCACTGTCTGTATACCAAACACTTTGTGAAGCTGAACCTTATAAGCAAGCAAATTCATCCTCCAATCTGGAAGACAACTTTGAAGTTCCTTGAATATCAAATCGATCCATGGCCATACTATGTGTTATTCCTCTTCCACTCGATGTTGGTTTTTTTCTAGCAAATTGCTGCAAAACTCTTCCCAACGAAAAATTGAAGTTGCTCCTTATGCCTGCTAGAATCACTTAATTTGGAAAGTCGAATTTTTCTCTCTACTCTGAAAAATCGAACTTCCTCAAGCAAATTAGCCTGCCTGGCAATGGACTGCTTTGCCCCTGGGAATTTCGACCTATTGATCTTACTGAACAACACAATTCCGTCTTTCGCTTTTGAGCTCTCCAGCTGATCAGTCACGCTCTGATAGCATGTGAAAATTTCATCTATTGCAGCAACTGGAAATTATTCTCCCAATTATAAATTAAATTATACAGTTTATTTGCTACGACAAACAATGAATAAAATCACAACTACAATTTTCACCATAAAAATACTGCAGAAAATAAAATACTGGACACTGAGAAATTCTAACACACACATAAGAATTTTGACACAGTTATTTTTTGGACAATTATCCCCGAAAAACCCAATGTGGGAAAACTGGTGCAGTAGATGAGGGTTTTATTATTATTCTTCAATAACAATTTTGAGTACAATAATTTAGATGCTCCACTGGCAATCTAATTTGAGGCAAATACTGGCAAAATTATTGTGAGAATTTTCTCTCACCCCACGACTACTTTTGCCACCTAAATTGCCTCCCTAGCCACATGCTAAGCCTTCTGCATCACCCTCTGTGCAGTGCTTACGCAAAATCTCTATGGATTTCGGCCTTCCTCTCACTGCCTCTCCCGGGACTGGAATACTTCCTCTTGGAAAGCTATTACCCTTCTCTACCACCTGCTACTCACCCTCTAGTTCTATCTTCTTTGCTGAATCTCTGTGACTGAGAAAATGGAACTGCCTGGGCAATTGAGTATCTGCACTGGTGTGTTCTCTATCACCACTTCAATCCTTTCTTATATCTTCCTGTGAGGACTCCAATGGCCAAGATTAAATCTTAGTCAATGGCTTAGATAATTTCTAAATCGATCCATGTGAGTTTCTAGATGATTCTCACCTTATCTCAATTAATACTAATTAATTAACCATATTACCTAAGTTTAGACTTAGGAAATATTTTAAAAAACGACTAATAATCCAATTGAGACACTTCCAAGTAGAATTTTCAGAAATGATTTATGGGTTTTGGAGATCTCATGCATTCTAGCCTCTCCACCAAATTATGTGGCTAGAACACTTCCGATGCTACAAAAACTAACACTGGAAACTGAAACGACTTTCCTTCCATCCAAATCGAACTACCTATCTTGAGGCTCTGCGCAGCCTCTTCGAGAATAATTTCGGCCTCCTCTTTTTACTCCTCCAGAACTAGAAACTCCTTCAGAAATCTACTATGTTTCCCCTTTGCCACTTGCTACTCAATCACTGTCTCAATCGCGTTGTTGAATCACTTGCTACTGCAAAATCGAACTGCTTGGACCACTAAGTATCTGCATTGGTGTATTCTCCATATACCCATCGACATCTTCTTATAATCTCTAGTTGGGACTCCAACGACCAAGATTAAAACTTAATTGATTGTTGAGATCATCTCAAAATCAATCTGTGTGAGTTTCTATAGAATTCTCACCTTTCTCAATTATTTACTATTAATTAACCATTTTTCCTAAGTTAGAATTAAGAAATTTTTAATTATGGTCAATTAATTTAATCAAGCCATCTCTAGGTGGAATTTCCAGAAACGATTTCTAGGTTTTGGAGAACTCCCGTGTTTTAGCCTCTCCACAAAATATCGAGACTAAAACATCATCTGATGCTACAAAAACTAACACTCCCTCTTAGCAAGGAAGGTGTTCTCTCCAAACTCTGTCTCTGTAACATCCTCCAACCACACTGTTGATGTTTGATAACTATAGTTGTCTGCCATTGTCCACCAACCATTGCACTAACTATGATTCATCTGCCATTGGTTGTAGCTGAACCAAACTGCTGCATCTGTGCTGCTGTTGACACTGCACTGTACATCCTACACTGCTGCCAACTCTGCATCTACACTGCAACCCAACTAACACCCCTCTCACTGTTGCTACTGCTACTGCAACTACTGCAACTAAGAAGCATCCAAAATACTGAATCAACTACCTTTGTGTTGCCATTGTATCCTAAGCCGTCGATTGCTACTAACCTTTGCTCTGTCCATTAGCGAATCTGCACTGTTGATGATTATGCATTGTGCCTCTTGCACTGCTATCATCATTGCTTTGCGCGTCTCAGCTTTTGACTGCCACTAGTCTACCACTGTCACTCTGGAATTTGACTGCACCAACTGACATTGATCCTCTTGCCACTGAATTTGTGGGCCCTTGTAGCACAAATAATGATCTATGAGGAAACACCATCTGATGCAAACACTATCTGATGCTCACCTCGCTGGACCTTGCCCAAATCTCCGCGCAACTTTGGGACTAAAGCTCCATATCACCTCACCTCACTCCTGGAGGTATAACTGCAAATATGGCGAAATCTTTTTCCAACTTGGAGGACAACTTGTCTATCTCTGTGGATGTTGCTGCCTGATCCTGCTTCTCCTGCTTGTCCTTCTTCCTTTGAGGACACTAACTATTGTAGTGGCCAAACTCGCCTCACGTGAAGCACTTGACCTTAGATAGATCCTTTTTGTTCTTCTTCTCTCCCTGCGAGCCTTGTCCTTGACTGGGACCTTTTTCTTTCCCCTTTGATGCAAGGGCCACATTGTCTTCCTCCTTCACACCTTTCAATCCCTTCCTGTTGTTGCCGCCGATGGAAACCTTCATCAGAGTTCGCGTCATCTCTTCCTCTTGCAGGTTTGACCACATCCTATCCCACCTTGGTGATGTATCTTGTCCCAAAATGACTTAGATGAAGATTTCCCATTCCTCAGAAACACTGTTCAAGGCCAAATGCACAAGCTTTGTACCTTGATGTGCTTCCCCTACAACTGCAAGTTCATTCCGGATATCCTGAATTCTTGTGAGAAGGGGTCATTGTCTTCACCCTTCTGCATCCTAGCGTTCCTCGTATTCTCTTTCAAGAACATCTTCTGTTGCTCGGAAGGATTCTGATATAGCCCTAAGAGAGCATCCCACATCTCTCTGGCCTTATTCTTGGTCGCTATGTGTGAGACTATATGATGTCAGACTCCATCCAAAATCATCTGCTTCGCCTTGGCCATTTCTTGCTTGAATTCTTTCAGTTGATCTGCATCCGTAGGTTCTGCCACAACGTTTTCTGCATAGACTTTCAGGCCATGCTCCTCTAATAAGGACATCCTTTCCTTCTAGATGATATAGTTGGAAGCTCCCTCGAACTTGTCTTGATTTCTAAGCCCAATTGTGGCCATCTCTGCAAAAAATCTACTTGTAATGGAAATTTCCCTCTTTCACCTACTCGGTTAATAGCTCTACTATTTGCACTCCTTTCTGGAGTGAGAAAATCTGCCTACTGCTAATGCCTGCTACAACTGGAACTATTGGATTTATGAACTAGAAACCCTCTGAGAGAAATCTCTTTCTGTGTGTGCACTTTCTCTTCCACTCGACATTGATTATGCTTTAGAAAACTGTTGCAAAACCCTTTTGCGCTCAGACAAGAAATCTGCTCTGCAAAAACACTGCCTGCTGCTACTCTCTCTACCTGTTGGAATCGCAGTTTTGGACAAATGAAATTTTCTGCCACCATGCAACTGAAAAACAAACCCCTATCCAACAATTCGCATTGCCTGGCTAGGCACTGCGCAACCTTTGAAAATTTTGGCCTGCTGCTTCCTTTGAACAGTGAAATTTTCTCTCTTCTGCCTTTGAGCCTCCTGTGTGCCAAATATGCTCTGATACCATGTGAAAATTCCTTGAAATGTTGTAACTGGCATTAATTATCCTAACTGATTATTTAGTTTATTAATTTTCGGATTAATGTCGACTTAATGACATTGCAATTTCTTCGCAAAATAAAATACTATGGAAGCAAAAATAGGAACTGAGAAATGCTAGCGCACACATAAAAATTGACACTTATTTGTGGACAAAAGTCCTCGGAAAAACCCAATGTGGAAAAATCAGTGTAGCAGTGAGGGTTTTTATTATTATGTAGCAACAAAAATTATGAGTGCGATAAAATGTCACCAAACTGGTGATTCTATTTGAGAGAAATAATGGCAAAAATATTTGAGGGAATTTTACCCTCGCTCCAAGCAATTCCAACGCAGTCTGATCTCTAAAAAGCATGTTGTCCAAACCCTCTACACAAACCTTCACATGCTTAGCCTAGAACTAATTCTAATCAACCCATCCTGCCTGTTGCTAACTGGGAAAATGTCTCTCCAACACTCTAGAAAATCCTCCTAGCCTCTGGAAACTGAAACGACCTTCCCTTCAGCGAAATCGAAATGCCTATCTTGAGGCTCTGCTTCACTCCTGCGCTGCCTCCTGGAGAATAATTTCAGCCTCTTCTTCTGACTCCTTCGGACTGGAAACTCCTAAGGAAATCCACTGTGTTGCCCCTCTACCACTTGCTACTCAATCACTGGCTCAATCTTGCTACTAAATCATCTGCTACTGCAAAATCAAACTGTCTAGATCACTGAGTATCTGCACTAGTGTATTCTCCATATACTCATCGACCTTTAATTATAATTTCTAGTTGGGACTCCAACGCCTAAGATTAAAACTTAATCGATGGCTGAGATCATCTCCAAGTCGGTCTGTGTGAGTTTCTAGAGAATTCTCACCTTTCTCAATTAATTCTATTAATTAACCATTTTTTCTAAGTTAGACTTAGGAAATTTTTAATTATGGTCAATCAATTTAATTAAGCCATCTCTAGATGAAATTTCCTTAAATGATTTTTGGTTTTTGTAGAACTCCTATGTTTTAGCCTCTCCACAAAATATCGAGACTAGAACACCATCTGATGCTACAAAAACTAACACTTGTCAAACAAGTGTCCTTGGTGATGTCTTCAACTATCTTGATGCTTTCAAGACGTTCAAAGAGATTTCAAAAATTCCCTAGAATGATGACTTCTAGGATGCCTTTAACAGTAGTGTCTTCAAACAACTTCAAAGAGTGGATGATGATCCTAGGATTCTTTGATGCTTCCTTTCCTTCAAGATGATGGAGTGCACTAGGGAGCCTTCAACAAGAGCTTATCCTTCCTTCCTTCAATGAGAGCTTGATCCTTCTTAAGATGATGAGGCCTTCAATGAAAGCTTGATGTAGTAATCTTCCTTCTAGGTCAATAGGTCTTCTTCATCTTTCCTTGTGTCCTTTTGCAAATTGATTCCCCTTGACAAGCAATCCATTCTTATGTCAACAAGATGATGTTAATTTTGGGTATGTTCTATGCTAGAGCAATTTATTTCAATTTTCACAGTTAGCTCAATATATTTTCTAGATTAGAAATCACATTAGCATTAAAGTAAACTGCAGATAGAACATAAATATAAATCGCAAAAGACAAGCCAAGATAAGAGGACACAAGATGTGGCGCGAGCCAGGGACAAACCCCAATGTGGGAAACCCTTGATCAATTCTTCTTTTGTGTTCTTCAATAGTTCAACAAAGAAAGAGAGAGAGAGATAGTACATTTACAACGTAAGTCAATATTTTGACTTTCTATATCTATATGAGATCAGTTGAAGACATGCTACTTCAAATGATTTTTCAAGGTCACTGCTTCACCTATCATGGTGTTGCATTTCGTCACGGTGTTGCACCTAGTCACTTAGCTGCTCCCATCACTAAGATGCTCCCATCATCATGCTACACTTTATTATTATGTTGTACTTCATCGTCTTAGTGCTGCACCCAAATATCACTGAGCTGTTCTCAACATCAGGGATCTGCATCTAATGTTGTACACATTGCTGATCTGCCTGCTATGCTGTACTTGATTATTAGTTGCACTTGTCACAGTGTTTTCACCCAATCATATACTCAATACGTTATCATGCTGCAATGCCTTGTTGATACATCATGGTGCTGTTATACTTCTGTTGCTTCATTATACTGCCATATGTATATTAGCCTTCGCTGCTTGCTATGGCTTGCAGCCTAGCAAAGCAGCTAGGCTATAGTTCGAGATTCCTTCAAGCAGACCCAATCTAAACCCAAGGTAGCAGCTTAGCCCAACTTCTAATCTGATGACAGCTGCTCCTAAACGTATCTCATCCATGCTTTTGACCAGTAGTGAGATAGCTGCAGCTATGGCTAGATGTGACAGCGTATGAGGTCATCTTCATGTTTGAGATAATGGCCTCTTTAGGCGTCCTTGCTGCGGCTTGATATCTCAATAGACAATGAATTTGGAGACTCCTTTTAGACAGCAGAATAGGGCTCTTAGGGCTATGGATAGGAGTCTTTCAAGACAGCGGAATAAGGTCTCCTTTAACGGCGTTTAGAGGATCTTCTTTGACTGCGGATTAAGGCTGCGTGTGAATCTCCCTTGGATAGCGAATAGGTCCCCCTCATAAGTCAGCTGCAAGGGCTTCCTTCAACTATGTCTAGGCTTCATGACTGCGGCTAGGCTATGGCTAATTTTCCTTGCAAGAACAGCAGCTATATCATCTCCTTCAGGACTGTGTATAGATCCTCTTTCTGACTGCGTATAAAGAGTCTTTTTATTGTTGCGTATAGGGTCAATAAACAGCGGATTCAGGCCTTCATTTCGGGCCTATATTAGCCCTCCTTTCATCTGCTGATAGAGCTTCTTGAGACAGCGTATAGGGGCTTGTTTATGCTGCACATAGGTCTCCTCTTTTTTGCGTGTAGATTTCCTCATAAGCCTGCGGCTTACTGTGGCTAGGGCATCACCTGTGGCTAGGGCATCATCTTAAGGCCAGCATATACTCTTAGTGTCTCTCCTTCACCAAAAACCCAAAGACGTGGAGAGGAGCAAATCACATGAAGAGTATATGTGTGTGACAAATGACTTCAAGTCCTCTTCTATTTATATTAAAACGTAGAGGTTGAATAGACATGACTGTTGGGCTTTTGAGCCTACATAAGTTGCTTGCCAACTTGACAATTTGTCCATATTCAAAATAAATTCATATCTTCATAAATACTTATCGGAATTGGATGATCTTTAGATCAATCCTACACCTCTTGATGAGAGGGATCCAATAAAAATATCAGCTACCATAAATAAGATGACCCACATGGAGTTTGGCCCTAGTTGCCAATTTTAACACTCCCTCTCAACTAGGGAGAACTCCATCTGTTGATCCATATGTCCGATTGTACTATCTCTGCCATCAGTGCCATGCACTGCTCTGCTCTGGTCTGCTGAGCTCTACTTAGCTCTGCTTTGCTCAACTCTACTAAGCTCTGCTCTGCTTTGCTCAGCTCTGCTTAGTTCTGCTCAACTCTGCTCTGCTCTGCTCGAACTATGAAGAAGAAGAAGTGATCGAGGATGTATCATACCATCCTCCACTGACCCGAAGTCAGTCTAGAGTGTGTACCACTTTCACTGGTCCCAGATCATGTAATATTCCTAATTAGCCATGGCTAATTGGAATATTCGATTTTGCTCAATTTTGCCTTCTATAGTTATTTGTAAATAAAAAAAAGGTGAGGAAAAGGGGGACATAACTCACTTTTAGAATAAAAGTCACTTCCTAGTAGCACAACGTTGTGACTTAAAGGGGAGCCAAGGGGGCCAAAGGACCACGCAGAAATGGGGCCCACGCAGACACTTGGAGGGACTGCGCAGATGGGAAAAGGAACACGTGGCAAGAGGAGATTACGTTGGAGGAGGTGAGCCTTGGGATTGAGAGAGGCCAATGCTATAAAGGAAAGAGGAGCCTCCTCATTTTGGGATTCAGTTATGAGCATTTGAGCTAGTCACTTCGACTTGGAGCACGCTGGTTGTTTAGCCTGTCTGCAGCACTGTTTAGTGCACTGAGTGTCTCCGTTCGGAGATCTCACCCTTAGCCCCAGCGGACTTTGAGTGCCTACTTGGGCAAGGTAGTTTCAGCAGTCTTTTTCCAGTAGTTTTGATCTTTGGCATTGAGGTGGAGCTGAGCATTGGAGGACTGCGCAGTCTTGAGAGAGAGGGACGCAGTTCTTCTGGGGGCAGTTCCGGTTCGAGGGTTTGTGGAGGAGTTGAGCTGGGAGATTGAGCAAGAGATCAACTCTTGCATATTGGAGGAGTTTGGCAAAGTTTCAGGCAGTATTTTGGAGGATTCTACTCAGTGGCAGCACAGAGCCTTGAGGGATTGCGTGATTCTCCAAAGGGGTGATTTTCAGGGGTCGGCCATTTCAGAAAAGTTTTCTGGGTTTTTTTGGGTTTCTTGAGTAGAGGCTGATTCTTCCAGAGTTTCTGCATTTTCTAAGGAGGGGAACAACCCCAAATCCTTATTTGATTTCCAGCAGTAGCAGCAGTGCGGCAGTGCCCCAGCAGCATCCACGCAGTTCAAAGAGAGGCCATTCCTTTGCTATTCTGAGTGTATTTCTTCACTTGCCTGGTGCAAGTTGAGGTGCCATCTTTCTAATCTCCTCCTGTACTCATTCCATTACTCAGTATAATAAAATGGCTTAGCATTTCTCTCTGCATTTCTCGAGTCTCTGCTTATATTTCATGCTTACATTATTATATGTTGCACCACTGTTATTTTTATCATTTTGAGCTTCCCGGTTATTATGTCATTTGTGTGTATTTGGTTGGAGTTTACTGGGGTTTTGGGGGAATATCTCTGAAACGAGATATTACAGTGGTATCAAAGCATAGATCTGGCTCAGCCTGTGGAGCTAGCAATCTATGACACCGGGAGAAAAACCCTACATCTGTTACAGAGGTAGGAGATACAAAGACACTGGGCGTAAGGTGGAGAACACCTACGAAGAGGAAGACTGTGTTCCAGTGGTGGACGCAGAACAGGAGGAGCCTGTGGTGGACGCAGAACAGAAGGAGCCTAGGGTGGACGCAGAGCAGGAGGATCCGATGGCAGATGAGGATGGGAAGAGATTTACGGACATGCTCCTCAAATCAATGCAGGATTTGTCAAGGCAGATCCAGGTGATGGGGCAGAGATTCACGACAGTGGAGGCTAGACAACATGAGAACCCACGGGTTTTCCACGTTGGTGAGGGATCAAGTACATCCCACCATTTTCCAGAGCAGGGTGTCGCTCAACATGATATTACTCTACAGATGGCCTCACATGCCCTTACACGCTCTACGACGCGCACTTTCCTAGGAGCAGACACGGGGGTCGGAGCCCAGCAGGAGGCAAAGCCCGGTCATATGGGCGATTATTTTGCAGAGTACCAGGCCTATGGGCAGGAGTTCAGGGATGCTCTCTCATTCAGAGGCTTTGTTCAGCTCCAGCAGGATAGTAGACCCGACGACCATCACAAAGGACATCGGCATTATCACGATGGAGACACCCACCGCACAGCTAGTAGGTTCCACTTGCCTATGTTTGATGGCTCATCAAACAGTTTGGCAAGGTCTTGGGTGGAGAAGCTGGACATCTATTTCCAGCTTAACCAGATGTCGGAGGCAGAGGCCATCAAGGTGGCGACATTACATTTGGATGGTGAGGCCCAGGATTGGTGGTTCCATGGGATGGTTACACTTGGACACTCCTCAGTGACGACATATGCCGAGTTCAACAAGAGATTGATGGAGAGGTTTGACCAGAGGGATTTGGAACAACACTTTTTTGAGCTGACAATGCTCAAACAGATGGGGAGCCTAGAGACTTACATTGCAGACTTCCTGAGGATTTCAGTGATGGTACCAGATCTATCCACGACACGGAGGATCTACATTTTTGTTGAGGGATTAGCAGAGCCACTATGGGGTCTAGTCAGATCCACTAGACCAGCCACATTCCAGGATGCTATCAGCAGGACCCGGGACTTACAGGATGCCCTACTCAGGGCCCAGACACCTTACCCCCAGAGACAGGCTTTCCAGCCTAAGGGGAAGGACGTGAGGATTCTGCCTCCAAAGGGGAATCTAGGACGAACACAGATTGATGATGATGCCAGCAGGGAGTTGAAGAAGAAGCGGTTCTGCTTTACCCGCCAGGAGCTGTGGGCACCAAGACATAGATGTGCTGTTGGCAAAACACATTTTATTGAGGTCTTCTCCGAGAGCATCGGGGAGGAGGATGACGTGGAGGCAGGAGATAGTCATGCTGTGTAGAGTCCCTTGCCGCCTCCACCACCACCAGCAGGTGGTGCAGCTTTTGCACCTACCAGAGGAGCCCTTGTAGCATTGCGAGGAGTTCCCAAGTATTTGAGGTTGTGCGTACAGGGGATAGTATGTGGTCAACGAGTATCAGTTTTGGTTGACAGTGGGGCCACCCACAACTTCATCGACGCACAGATGGTTGAGTGGAGAGGTATACAGACAGAGAGCTTCGATGGATTCTCAGTTTTGGTCCCAGGCGATCAGAACATGGCGTGTGCTTGTTATGTTCCAGAGTTATTAATAACGATGGGCACCTACACACTGACTGACCACTTCTTCGTGGTCAATATTCCGAACACCAACATAGTACTGGGTGTTCAATGGCTTATCACTCTAGGGAAGGTCACTACAGATTGGAAGGCCCTAGAGATGGAGTGGGATGATGAGAAGACAAGGAGGCATGAGAAGATACGGGGACAGCATACATATCCGCCTCAGACTATTTCGGCTCATCGGATGGAGGCAGTGTTTCAGAAGGGAGACATAGAGTGGGCAGTGGAGCTATGTGCATTAGAGGCAGGGACTACAGGGCAGACTATGCACTCGGAGATACAGTCCATCCTTGACCGGTATGCCACAGTATTTAGGGAGATTCCGCTAGGACAGCCACCGGACCGGGGGTTTGAGCACACCATTGAGCTTGAGCAGGGCATACAGGCAGTGATTACTACCCCCTATAGGCATCCCAAGGCCTATCAGGATGAGATTGAGTGGGCCATTCAGGAGTTGCTGGCTCTTGGGCACATTCGGCCGAGCACGAGTCCTTTTGCTTCTTCCGTGGTGTTGGTGAAGAAGAAGGACGACACATTGAGGATGTGCATTGACTATAGGGCCCTGAACAAGAAGACACTGAAGAACAGGTACCCCATACCCAGGATCGATGACTTGATGGATGAGTTGAGAGGAGCACAGTTCTTCTCGAAGATTGATTTGAGATCTGGGTACCATCAAATTCACGTGAGGGAACAGGACATTACCAAGACCGCCTTCAGGTGTCACTATGGGCACTTTGAGTTTTTGGTGATGCCCTTCTGGCTAACCAACGCCCCAGCTACATTCCAGTCTTGCATGAATCACATCTTCCGCAGTCACTTAAGGAAGTTTGTGTTGGTGTTCTTTGATGATATCCTCATTTACAGCAAGACTTGGGAGGAGCATCTCCAGTAGATTGAGATAGTATTGCGCATCTTGGAGGAGCAACAGTTCTATGCCAAGCTCTCCAAGTGTGAGTTTGGGTTGACGGAGATGTTATACTTGGGACACATCATAGGGGTGGACGAAGTGAGGGTCCATGAGGAGAAGATCAGGGCCATCAGAGATTTGCCGAAGTCGAGAAACGTGACAAAACTTCGAGGATTCATTGGCATTTGCACTTACTACCGGAATTTCGTCAAGGGTTTCTCACAACTTGCTGCACCCCTGACAGATTTGACGAGGAAGGGGGCATTCAGTTGGTCGGATACAGCGCAGCGAGCCTTTGGCAGGCACAAGGAGGTTATGAGCAGCTTGCCAGTGCTTGCATCGCTGGATTTTACGCAACCATTTGTTTTGGAGTGTGATGCGTCGGGAGAGAGGATCGATAAAGTATTGATGCAGGGAGGTCACCTTATAGCCTTTGAGAGCCGGAAGCTCCTTCTGCACGAGAGGTTGTATTCGATATACGACAAGGAGATGCTGGCCATCATGCATGCATTGGCCAAGTACCGACAATATTTGGTGGGTAACAGGTTCAGGGTGAGGACTAATCACAACAGCCTCAAGTTCTTTTTGGAGCAGAAGCAGCTACAGGAGAGGCAGCAAAAGTGGATCAGTAAGATCCAAGCGTATGACTTTGACATTGAGTATGTCGAGGATAAGAACAACGTGGTAGCAGATGCCCTTTCACGTAGACCAGCCACGTTGTCTCTTATGAGCTTGGACGCAGACTGGAGGGCTCGACTCCTAGTAGAGTACTCCAAGGATAGA
>APFE031730100.1:148321-203388 GCA_000404065.3 Pinus taeda | reverse complement strand
CAGTTAGCTCAATATCTTTTCCAGATTAGCAATCACATCAGCATTAAAGTAAACTGCAGATAGAACATAAATATAAATCGCAGAAGACAAGCCAAGACAAGAGGACACAAGATGTGGAGCGAGCCAGGGACAAACCCCAATGTGGGGAAACCCTTGATCAATTCTTCTTTTATGTTCTTCAATGGTTCAGCAGAGAAAGAGAGAGAGAGATAGTACATTTACAACATAAGTCAATATTTTGACTTTCTATATCTATATGAGATCAGTTGAAGACATGCTACTTCAACTGATTTTTCAAGGTGACTGCTTCACCTATCATGGTGTTGCATTTCATCACGGTGCTGCACCTAGTCACTGAGTTGCTCCCATCATCATGCTGCACTTAATTATTATGTTGTACTTCATCCTCTTAGTGCTGCACCCACATATCGCTGAGCTGTTCTCAACATCAGGGATCTGCATCTAATGTTGTACACATTACTGCTCTGCCTGCTATGCTGTACTTGATTATCAGTTGCACTTGTCACAGTGTTTTCACCCATTCATATACTCAATATGTCATCATGTTGCAATGCCTTGTTGATACATCATGGTGCTGTTATACACCTGTTGCTTCATTATACTGCCATATGTATATCAGCCTTAGCTGCTTGCTATGGCTTGCAGCCTAGCAAAGCAGCTAGGCTATAGTTCCAGATTCCTTCAAGTAGACCCAATCTAAACCCAAGGTAGCAGCTTAGCCCCTGACTTCTAATCTGATGACAGCTGCTCTTAAACGTATCCCATCCATTCTTTTGACCAGCAGCGAGATAGCTGCAACTATGGCTAGATGTGACAGCGTATGAGGTCATCTTCATGTCTGAGATAAGGGCCTCTTTGGGCCTCCTTGCTGCGGCTTGATATCTCAATATACAACGAATTTGGAGACTCCTTTTAGACAGCAGAATAGGGCTCTTAAGGCTGTGGATTGGAGCCTTTCAAGACAGCGGAATAAGGTCTCCTTTAACAGCGTTTAGAGGATCTTCTTTGACTGCGGATTACGGCTGTGTGTGAATCTCCCTTGGACAGCGAATAGGTCCCCCTCATAAGTCAGCTGCAAGGGCTTCCTTCAATTACGTCTAGGCTTCATGACTGCTGCTAGGCTATGGCTAATTTTCCTTGCAAGAACAGCAGCTATATCATCTCCTTCAGGACTGTGTATAGATCTTCTTTCTGACTGCAGATAAAGAGTCTTTTTCTTGCTGCGTATAGGGTCAATAAACAGCAGATTCAGGCCTTCATTTCGGGCCGATATTAGCCCTCCTTTCATCTGCGGATAGAGCTTCTTGAGACAGCATATAGGGGCTTGTTTATGCTGCACATAGGTCTCCTCTTTTCTACGTGTAGATTTCCTCATAAGCCTGTGGCTTACTGCGGCTAGGGCATCACTTAAGGCCAGCGTATACTCTTAGTGTCTCTCCTTCACCAAAAACCCAAAGACGTGGAGAGGAGCAGATCACATGAAGAGTATATGTGTGTGACAAATGACTTCAAGTCCTCTTCTATTTATCCTAAAACGTGGAGGTCGAATAGACATGATTGTTGGGCTTCTGAGCCTACATAAGTTGCTGGCTGACTTGACAATTTTTCCAGAATCAAAATAAATTCATATCTTCATAAATACTTATCGGAATCGGATGATCTTTAGTTCAATCCTACACCTCTCGATGAGATGGATCCAATAAAAATATCAGTTGTCATAAATAAGATGGCCCACATGGAGTTTGGCCCTAGTTGCCAATTTTAACAGATGATCTTCAAGCTGCCTTCTCTTCTTCACCTTAGCTCTGAAACCATGTTGGAGAATCTACTAGTAGGGCAGCTAATTGAACAATTCTCCTTATCCTTGATAAAAGCTTGTGAACTTATGTTATCTTCTTATTATTCTTTGTTAGATTCTTTTCATCAAACAATTATCAAGAGCATAAACCATAAAGACAATGGACACAAATATAGGCTCTGAGTTAGGTCAAACCCCTCCAAGGGGAAAACCCAAAAGAAATTCTCTTATAGAATTTAATTCAAATGAGACTTCCAAGACCCAAAACTCTAGACCACGACCTCATCCAAGCACCAAGTTAGTCCTTCCAAGGAATCCTTCCTTATTTTGACTTTCTAGACTCAAAATAAATTCTTTTACATGTTACAACTTGCCCAATAGGATCTTATACAGTTCATAATGACTCTTTTGACTCATGAAAATTATTCTTTATGACATGACAAACCCTAGAAGCATGAAGAACATGCTTTACCTAGATGACCAATCAAAAGAAACATGAAACCCATGCTTGAAATATTATTCTTACTTCTTTTTCTTGTAACATAAGTTATACATAATGACATAAGTACAATGACAATTATGAAGACCAGAACTAGTTACATTTTCCAACAATCCCCATACCAATACCCGTACCTGAACCAGCATTTCCTGGCAACTTAGCAAAAAAATAATTTAGAGTAAATTATAAATTAGAGTAGTGCAAATGTAGGTGCCTTTTTGGCTTGCTCATTTTTTTGTGGAAATGGATTGTTTATTGAGATAACTCTCTATTATTTATGATATAACTGATCTTGCATAGTGAGTTTATTATGACAACAAATGGATTAGAGGAGAGTTCCCTTGTGTGGGCTGATCATCAATGAGTTAAAGATATATAAATCATTAGCTAGACTAGAGACTGTACATTACCACCTGAAATTTAGATGTATATCAGACACATCGTTACTATTTTTTCAAACCTACTATTTTTCCATTTAAGATTGACATCATTATTTGTATGCAGGTTATGGGGAACATTTCTGGCAGATATTGTGATCAGAGCAACTGGTACAGATTATGCTAGAGTTGTCCGGGCAATCTATGCTTTTGCCCAGGTGACATTTTTCATTTTGAGCTTCCTACCTTGTCCGGTTTTCATTCTAATTGTGATACATAGGTGATATGTATGATTCTTACATATATCATTGTTTTGGATGAAAAATTTTGCTGGGAAGGATAATTCCATGTCTAGCTGAACCGTATTACTTTACCTTTTGTGTCAGATTCGTCTTACACGCACATATGGGTGGACAACTTCCAAGCATCAACCTGGTGTTCACGTTGTAAAGATCTAATCATTTCATTCAGATGGGGAAGGGCTACTGTTCTCAAGAGAAATTTTTTTGGCCCTAGGATGTAGACGCTTCATTATTGTAAAGAAACAATGGTGCAAACCCTATTACAAACAATTCTTGAAAGTGATAAATCAAAATGTAGAGATTTTTGCCAGTTAGACTCGTTTTTTTACAGGTCATCAGACAATTTTGTTAGTGTTGTGCAGAAACTTCCGTTGTCACCACAACGATGTTTCTGGCTTGCTGTTTACTAACAGTGCATAAGAACTTAGTTTTCTCCAATGCTATATCCCATATTTGCCAATAATTGGCAATACAAGATTTTCAGGGTTGGGGAATTAATTTTATTCAGGAAACTAATGGAGACAGCATATGGATGGAAAGTTGTTGAAGCTTTTCTCATAGTACAAGCATTACATCTTGTGCAGGTAGTTGGAGAACAAAATTTTTCCTAGAACCTATTATGAACTGTAAAATATAATTTGTATGAAGCAATATAATGTAATTACAAGTGAATTAGACTTGTTTCTATCAGCAAGAGCTTGTAACGACTTGATGGACTAGAATGGCAACTTGAAGCTTTAAAACTTCTAGAAACTATGCAGGCTTGGAGGCCCATTGTACAATGTAATTCTTATGAGGTGATGGAAGGTGTTTATTCCCACAGTTCGGTCATGTATAAGTGAAGGTGTTCATTTTCACAGTTCGGTCATGTATAAGTGCGAATTGTTACTTGTAATCCTCACAGTTCCTGAATCTTGCAGTCTCAAGTACATACAAGTATGCTTTGAGGTAACAGTAATCCTTCAGGACCAGTCTCACGTATTTACATGAACGGATACTGGAGCTATTGCGATTCCTGTACTTAATTTTTATGTTGATATAATTTAGTCTGCAACTATAATTGATCATAAGAATTTAAAATCTTTTGTTATAGTAATATGGCAAAATGTCTAGTTTTTGTAGGCATGCATGGGGTCTACTGGGTGTACTGTGCACTACAACTTTGGAATACTGAGGCAATAACCAAAAGAATTCATGTTCATATATATTTTGCAATGGTTATTTCATGAAAAATGAAAACTTCTAGTTGTGTAAAATTGTTCATAAATCCCTGCACCATATATTCAGAGGAAAAAAAAAATCTACTCTTTAAAAACTATGAGAATTTTGTTGCACCATGTTTATGTTGATACAATCTAGTCTGCAACTAGAATTGATTGTCCTATTTTATCATTTTTGTTGTTATTAGAATATATCAGATTGTCTAGTTCTTGTGGTCATGTCATGGGGGTTTTACTGGGTGTACTTCACACTACAGCTTGGAATTTTAGTAATTTAATAAGCAAAACAATTATGTTCATATAATTTTGTAGTAAATATCTCATGAAAAAATAGAACGGTTAGTTTTATAAATTTATGAATCTATCCTTGCACCATATGTTTAAAGGGAGAAAAAAATATACTTTTGAAAAATTCTGAGAATATATTTATGTTGATATAATCTAGTCTGTACCTTACTAACTACAGGTGATTATCAGAATTTATTGTCTTTTGTTGTTATGGGAATTTAGCAGATTGTCTAGTTTTTGTTGATTTATGTAGCATCGGATGTGCTCTTGCCTCGAGATTTTGCAGAGAAGCTAAGACACGTGCATTCTCCAATACCTAGAAATCGTTTAGGAAAATTCCACTTAGGGATGCTTTAATTAAGATAATTAACCTTTTTTTTAAATGGTTCCCTAGGTACTAAACTTAGGAAATCTGGTTATTAGTGGGTATTGATTAAATCAGGTGTGAATCTTCTAGAAGAAGACGAGGATCAACTCCTAGTTAATCTTAGCCATTGATTATGTTTTAATTTTGGTCGTTGGAGCTCCAACGAGAGATTATAAGGCGCTTGATGGGCACTTGGAGAACACATCGAGTGAGAGAGATAAAGAGATTGAATTTCTAAAGAGTAGCAATGTTGAGTTGTCCGAGTAAGATTGAGTGATCTTCTTGCAATGAGGGGCAGGGATAGTAGTCTGGAGGAGGGTTTTCTAGATCCAAAGAGTACAAGGTAGAGGAAGCATAGAGAGGTTTAGAAAGGCAGCGCAGTGCCACGTAGGGGCAACACAGAGCTTCAGAGGGAGTTCGAAATTTCGCTGGGAGAGTCAAGATCTAGTGCCAGAAGCCAGGGTGTGAGACCAAAGGGCCAGAGGGTCAAATTCTAGACAATAGCAGATCAAAGGAAGAGGTGATGCAAAGCCCAGAGTTTGTAACGCAATTCTGCGTAGGTTGACGCAAAGGCTGCGCAAAGGCAGCATGGGGTTAGCCTTCCAGAGCTTGATCAATGTCGGATCGCTAGTAACAATGAGATTTTCTCACTAACTATTTGCCCGTTTATTCTCTGTATCATATTGCCAGTTTGGGCATCTAATGGTTTGTACTCAAAAACCACTGCATAATAATAAAACCCTTAGCTGTTGCACTGGCTTTCCCAAGTTGGGTTTTTACGGGGACATTGTCCAAAAACAACTGTATATATGTGTGTGTGGTTATTTCTCTCCTATGCAATATTTAGTTTTTGCAATATTTATTTTGTGTAGGCTGTGTTGAAGAAACTGTAACTAGGCTCGGTCTTCATAATGACACATTCCAATGTAAATGATGTAAATTGTATCTATCAATTTTTTTTGTGAATTTGAGTCATGGGTTTCATGCTCAAAAAATGCATTTAGTAGCTATCATTAAGAGCTCTAGGCTAGGTGATAGGTTTGTGTCATTGATGTAAATGTTTACACTTGAAAATGAACAAGTATGACTCCAAGATCAAGGGCAGAATCATGTGGCAAGACTCCTTCAAAGACAAGAACAAAATGTTGATTTGGGGTAGCATCGGATGTGCTCTAGCCACGAAATTTGGTAGAGAGGTTAGGGCACATGAGATCTCCAATACCCAGAAAGGGTTTGGGCGGATTCTAAACAGTTTGGGAGATATTAAAATAATTAATATTTTTAATGAAGTCCCTAAGTCTAAACTTAGGGAAATCAAAGTCCCTAAGTCTAAACTTAGGGAAATCAAAATATTAATGTGAATTAATATAAAAATGTGTTAGAATGGTCCAAAAGACATGGATCAAGCCAGATCTAATCTTAGCCGCCGATTAGGGACTTAATCTCGGCCGTTGATTTGTCAATGAGAAAAGTATAAGAGGAGGCTTGAGGGTCACTTGGAGAATACACCAGATTGATCAATCATTCTATTATCTAGAGTGGGGTTTGCTAAGAGAGATAGAATTAGTGATCAATTGTAGCAAGGGGCAGTGAGTACGAGGCAGAGAGGCAGGGATAGTGCCGAGAGACTAGCGCAGAAGCAGAGAGAGGCAGACGTGGAGCCAAAGGGAGCCACACAGAGGCAGTAGAGACTGCGTAGAGCCAGAAGGGCCCGCGTCATCCATGCAGAGGCTGCAGGAGTGACGCAGAGAGCCAGAGAGGCTGCACAGAGCCTTAGTAGGCTAACGCAGATGGCTTCAGGCTGACGTAGAGACCAACAGGGCTGATGCTGAGCTTCAGATTGTGCTGGGGAGGGATTTCGTGGAGCAGGCTTTCCAAATACCTGTTTCCGAAGCGAGGTATTGCTTCCAGATTTTTTCTCTGTGTCGGGTTAGCCATTTTGGCACCTAGTGTACTCAAAAAAGAATTGCTTAATAATAAAACCCTAAGATCGCTGCACCGGTTTTCCCACATTGGGTTTTTTTGGGGACATTAGTCCAAAAATAACAGTGTCATTGGTGTGCTTGTTTCTATTTCCTTCAGTTGATGATCAGTAATGTGTTGAGCATGCACTTGTATTTATTTTTAGTATTTACATGGTAAATAACTTGTTAATTAACAGAACAAGTAGGTAGGAATAAATCAGTAAAGTGTATGGAGGGTTTCTAACTGTTAGACTTAGATCACAAAAGAACTGAGGACATCAGCAGAGCAGCAACAACAGAAAACAGTTATCCCGAGTGACAAAAGTTGTTCTTAGCAGCAAAGCAGCAAGGAAGGGGTGATGCAGTGCCTGCGTCATCAAGTTCGAGCCAAGAAGAGGCTGCGCAGAGGCTGAAGGAGGCAAAGAAAGGCTCATGCAGAGCCACACAGAGGCCAGAAGCGCTGACGTAGTTGGTTGAGGGAGCTAGTTTGCCGGTGCCGAGATTGCGTAGAGCCTAGGAGCTCTCATCTTCAGGTTGCTGGGGTTTAGGAGGTTGTGGGTAAGTTGCAGCGTGGAGCTAGTGGGTATTGTAGTCAGAACAGTATCTAACAGGGCAAGGCCAAGGAGGAGGGAGTTGCTATCGAGGGTTTCTAGCTGAGAAATCCAGATCAGTGGTGCAGTTGCACAGACGATTAGAGTAAGGGCATCTCGACATCGGCAGAAGGGTTTCCAGGAAGGAAATCAAGGCTCAAAGGGAGTCACATCGAGAACTTCCAAGAGGGAAGTAGAAGAGCAACGTGGCACTACACAGAGTAAGAGACGAGGACAGACTGGACGAAGCCTCAAACTTCGCAGTCTAGAAGGCCAGAATCTTATCCGTACTTGACAGAAATCATGTCAAGCACTTTGCCTTGAGGATGATAGCGATTCCAGTTGACCCAGCTGATAATGACAAGTACGAGGAGGCAATGGCGAGGTCCAAGAGCATCATCCTTGATGGGGTCAAGGACCATGTAGTACCACACATTGCCGAGAAGGAAATACCAAATGAGATGTGGGAGGCCCTAAAGAAATTGTACCAGCATACTTTTGTGCAGAGAAGGATGTTACTAGAAAATCAATTGCAGTCATCCTAGATGAAGAAGGGAGAATCGATCGATACCTTCCTCGGTCGACTGAATGAGATCTGGGATCAGCTGACTTCCATAAGGGCCACACCGGATCAAGAATTGATGGTGAGAACAATCCATAACGCAGTCTCAAAAGACTGAGAGGTATTTGTCTAGAGTATACTGGACAGAGCGACCCTTCCACATTGGGAGGAAATGTGGTCAACTCTTTGCCAAGAAGAGTGTTGACATTATGACATAGGTGTTGTCCTTGATAGAAACTCACTCAAATTACAGATCATAGTTCAGCAGGCTAATAGCACAAATTTCAGATCATGATGAAGAAAGAGAGGTATACACAGGTTCACCATTGGCCAAGCTGCGTATACACGCGGGTTCACTATATACAAGTTGTGTATACGTACACGCACTTTCACATCATGCAAGGCGCTTGTATCTTGGAAAACTAAGTTTTGGTCCAAGGTATTTGGTCCATGGTATTTTGATCCACGGTATTGGTCCAAGGTATCTGGTCCGAAGTATTGACCCCAAGTATTGGGTCCAAGGTATTGGTCCTAAGTGGTTTTGGTTCATGGTATTGAGTAAGAGCTAAGACTATAAAAGGAGGGGAAGATCATTAGGCCAGGGCACTCTCAAGAATTGAATATCTGATGAAGAGCAAGATCTAAGTACATGTTATTGGGTTAAGGTGCATAGCTGGATCTGAACCAAGGATGAACCTTAGCGCTTGATGAAGGATAAGATCTAATGATGGGTCAAGATCTTAAAGCTTGAAGTGAAGTATCTTTATATGGTTTGATCATTTGTCTGAATAATTGGCGCATATTGTAGTTTGTAAATATGATGATCTGGGTATAACTAAAGTCTGGAATTGTTGTAATGTTTAAATCATCATTTACAAATCTGTACACAGGTTCACTTTAGAAAAAGGTGCATATACACGTTGGTTTTGCATATCAAAACAATGTATACATCTTAAATTTGATTTGCAGATCTGTACGCAGGTTCACCTTGAGAAAAGAGCGTATGCACGCAGGTTAGACACATGAAAGTAGCGTATACCTTATAAAATATGTTTTAGCTACTTCTGTTTGCAGTTGTAGTGTTCTAGGTTTTGGCTTGGGTTCTGGTTACTGTATTCTGGTTACAGCATTCTGAAAGATCAGATTGAAGTGTTGTCAAAGTAATTGACTGATTTAGTTGTGATTGGTGCAAAGGAAATTGGTTGATGCAGATATATTTGATGATTGAATGATGTTATTGATGGATCCAGTCTGAAAATTCATGAAACATGGTCCCTGGAAGAAAAGAGAAGGTTGTAGCCTTCTGTAGGCAGGCACCTACGTACTAGTAAATATATCATCTAGTACAAGAGCTAGGGGTTTGTAGCTCCCTTCCAGGAGAAGCTGGAGAATGAGAGAAGGTTGTAGCCTTCTGTAAGCAGAAGCCTGCGTACTGGTATAAGTCTGCACCAATACAAAAATTGTAAAAAGAAGTTTCTTATTATTAAAAAGAAGATAGAGACGATTGCAGCAGGTGTTTTTCACCCACATTGGGTTTCCACCTTATATCTTGTGTTCATGTGTGTGATTGTTTGTTCTGTTTTACTGCACCTGGTTACTATCTATGTAGTTCTGATGCACTAATTAAAGATCAACATATGATGAATTAATTGAATCATAAGTTTGCAGGATATACGCTAGTTGCCTTAAACACAGTTGCGTATACACGCGAGTTCCATTAACTGAAGTAGCGTATATGAATCTGATTATGGAAATGAAAAATTGTTGACTTGCTAATATTGATTCACCCCCCCTTTCAGTATTATTTCCAATAAGATCATAAGGCTAAGCAAGGTGGGAAGAAGCAGCAAGGGTATCAGAGTCAAGAAGGAGGAGGAGGAGGATGTTGCCCTAGCATCTAAGGGAAAGCAAGAGAAACGGAAGAAGAAGGACCTATTCAAGATCAAATGCTTCCACTGTGGGGAGCTAGGTCATTATGCAACCTAGTGTCCAAGGAAGAAGAACAAGGGAGAGGCCTCCGAGACCAAGGCAACACCAACAAGGGTAGAGAAGGAAGTGGAGATAGACGATGATTATGCCATGAGTGCACACAAGCCACTTGAGTGTAAGTGGGGAGACATCGAGCTGTAGTCAAACAGACTACAGGCAATGAGGGGAAGGATCCTCGAGGTACCTAGTCTCTTGGATTATACCTTGCTACGGGCGCCCCGAAGAGGAGTAGCAGGACTGGTGGATGTGGGTAGAGACAGATGTGGATGAAGCGGCAAAGAGCGCTACAGTGCAGAATTCCCAAGACAGCGCGAGGCTAGTAGGATGCAATAGTGCGAGAGGCATGACAGTGTTGCACCAGTGCAGGATGGTACAGAGAGTGTTGAAGTTTCTAAGTTTACTTAGTTAGAAACCCTCCATGCACTTTATCTGATTTATGCCTACCTACTTGTTATTTTTCTTAACAAGTTATTTACAATGTAAACACTGAAAATAAACACTAGTGCATGCTCAACCTATTACATATCAGCAACTAAAAGAAACAGAAACAAACACACCATATGACACCATTATTTTTGGACTAATGTCCCTATAAAAACCCAATGTGGGAAAAACTGATGTAGCTATTTGAGGGTTTTCTTATTAAGCAATATCATAGTACAATTTGGGTGCCGAAACTGCCTACCCAATAGAGAATTTCCTTGGCAGTAATACCTCTCAGTTTCTGACAAATCTCTTGGTTGAAACCCTAGATAATCCTTCCAGTAGCTACTCAGCACCAATCTGTCCCAGAAACCCCAGCATCAGCATCTCTCTAGACCGTGTCAGCCCCTCTCTACCTCACGTTGGCCCTGTGTCACCCCGGATGGGTTTGCGTCACCCCTGGGAGGCCCTGTGTCAGCCCTCTGGCCCTTTGTGTCAGCAACACTAGCCTCTCTGAGGCTTTGCACAGCTCCCGGCTGCTTGTGCGTGGCCCTGTATGAGCCTTGGCTGGCTCTGCATCACTCTCCTTGGCTACTGCGCTACTCCCCTGACACTATCTTTGCCTCTCTATCTCTCTGTACTCAAATGCCCCTTAGCTGCATCTCCCGATCACTAATTCTATCTCTCTTAGCAAACCCCGCTCTAGAGAATAGAATGACTAATCACTCTGGTGTATTCTCCAAATGACCCTCAAGCCTCCTCTTATACTTTTCCTGTTGACATATCAACGGCCAAGATTAAGTCCCTAATCAACGACTAAGATTAGATTTGGCTTGATCCATGTCTTTTGGACCATTCTAACATAGATCCATATTAATCCACATTAATATTTTATTTTCCCTAAGTTTAGACTTAGGGACTCCATTAAAAATATTAATTATTTTAATATCTCCTGATCTGTTTAGAATCTGCCCAAATGCTTTCTGGGTATTGGAGATCTCATGTGCCCAACCTCTCCATGAAATTTCGTGGCTGGAACACATCCAATGCTACCCCAAATTGACACTCCCTTTTAGCGAGGACTGTGCTCTAGTAATACTCCTTACTGAGTATTACTCTGATCATCCAGCATCGGTACCTGTGCTGATGCTAGGCCTTCCCACGCAACATCCTCTGCATTGTTGCATCCTGTACTGCTGCCCATGGTTCTGCCACTGCCATTGCTGCATCTGTACAACAGCTCCCTCTGCATCGTGCTGCTACTGTGCCTTTTTCCCAGCACTGCATTCGCACTGCACCTCCTCTTATCATGTTGCATTGTGTTGCCCATTGCTGCACTGCAACTCAGTTACTGAGAAGTAAGTAACTGATCTCCCAATCTGACCTCCCTGTTGGGCTAGAGACACCCATTGATGTTGAAGCTCCCTCTTTTGCTGACAAGTGCTCCCTCTCTGACCTCTGTGCTGTTGCAGCAACTCCCTACATCTTGCACCGTTGCACACCTCTCTATGCCATCCTGCACTGGTGCAACACTCTTGTGCCTCTCGCACTGCTGCAGTGTGCTAGCCTCGCGCTATCTCGAGACTCCTGCACTGTAGCTCTCTCTGCTGCTCCATCCGCATTCGTCTCCACCCGACCCAGTCAGTCCCGCTACTCCTCTTCGGGGCTCCCATAGCAAGGTCTAATCCAAGAGGCTGGGTACCTCAAGGATCCTGCCGCTCATCACCTGTAGTCCGCATGAATACAGCTTGATGTCTCCCCACTTTCGCTCAAGTGGTGCATGTGCACTCATGGCACAGTCATCGTCTGCCAAAAATTCCTTCTATGCCCGTGCTGGTGCTGCTTTAGTCTCGGAAGACTCTCCCTTACTCTTCTTCCTTCGGCACTGGGTCACATAATGACCCAGCTCCCCATATTGGAAGCACTTGATCTTGGAGAGATCTTTCTTCTTCCGCTTCTCCTGCTTTCCCTCAGATGCTAGGGCCACATCTTCCTCCTCCTGCTTGACTTTGATAACCTCGCTGCTGCTACCCGTCTTCGACTGTTGTCTGATCTCTTCCTAGCGAAGGAGCTGCCCACATCTCGTCCCAAGGTGGGAGAGCCCCTCTGCCCAATATACTCTGGACAAACACCTCTCAATCTTCTGAGACAACATTCAAGGTTGTCCTCATGATCATCTCCTGATCCGGTGTCGCCTCTATAGCAGTGAACTGATCTTGGATCTCATTCAGTCCTCCGAGGAAGGTGTCAATCGGTTCTCCCTTCTTCATCTGGTACAACCTCAACTGATTCTCAAGCATCATTCTTCTCTGCACATAAGTACGCTGGTACAGCTTCTTGAGAGCCTCCCACATCTCAAATGTCGTTTCCTTCTCGGCTATGTGTGGTATTACATGATCCTTGACCTCATCAAGGATAATGCTATTGGCCCTCACCATCTTCTCCTCGTACTTGTCATTATCATTGGGGTCGACTGGGATAGCTATTACCTTCAATGCAAAGTTCTTGACACGATTCCTATCAAGTACGGATAAGATTCTGGTCTTCTAGACTATGAAGTTCGATGCTCCATCTAGTCTATTTTAGTCTCTTACTTCGTATAGTGCCATGATGCTCCTCTACTTCCCTCCTGGAAGTTCTCTGTTCGACTCCTCTGAGTCTCTACTTCCCGTCTAGAAGTTCTCTTCTGGACTCCCTCTGAGTCATGATTTCCCGCCTGGAAATCCTTCTGCCACTGTCGAGATGCCCCCTACTCTGATCGTCTTGTGCAATTGCACCACTAATCCGGGTTTCTCAGCTGGAAACCCTCAGTAGCAACTCCTCTGGCCTTGCTCTTTCAGGTACTGTTCTTAATACAGTACCTCACCAGCTCCACTCTGCAATATTCTCGCAGCCTTCTAAACCCCAGCAACCTGAAGGTGAGAGCTCCTAGGCTCTGCGCAATCCCGGCACCAGCAGCTCGGCCTCCTCAGCCAACTACGTCAGCCCTCCCAGCGATTGCGTGGCTCTGTGTGAGGCTTCTTTTTCCTTCCTTAGCCTCTGCGCTGGCTCTTCCTGGCTCACCCTTGATGACGTAGGCACTACGTCACCCTTCCTTGTTGCTGATTTGCTAGAAACAAATTTTGTCACCTTGGGACAATTGTTTTCTACTGCTATTGCTCCACTCCGCTGATGTCCTTTAGTCCTTCTGTGATCTGCAATCATGCTCTGGTACCATGTTGAAGTTTCTAAGTTTACTTAGTTAGAAACCCTCCATGCACTTTATCTGATTTATTCCTACCTACTTGTTATTTTCTTTAACAAGTTATTTACAATGTAAATACTGAAAATAAACGTTAGTGCTTTCTCAACCTATTATAGTTCAACAATTAAAAGAAACAGAAACAAACACACCATATGACACCATTATAATGTTCCCGGAAAAACCCAATGTGGTAAAACTAGTGCAATTATCTGGGGGTTTTCTTATTAAGCAATATCATAGTACAATCTGGGTGCCGAAACTGGCCTAGCCAATAGAGAATTTCCTTGGCAGTAATACTTCTCAGTTTCTGACAAATCTCCTAGCTGAAACCTTAGATAATCCTTCTGGCAGTTACTTAGCACCAATCTACCCTAGAAACCCCAACGTCAACCTCTCTCTAGACTGCGTCAGCCCCTCTCTACCTCACGCTAGCCTTGTGTCACCCCGGATGGGTCTGCATCAACCCTGGGAGGCCCTATGTCAGCCCTCTAGCCCTCTACGTCAACAACGTTGGCCTCTCTGAGGCTTTGCACAACTCCCAGCTGACTCTGCATGGCCTTGCGTGAGCCCTAGCTGGCTCTGCGTCACTCTCCTTGGCTACTGCGCTGCTCCCCCGACACTATCTCTGCCTCTCTATCTCTCTGTATTCAATTGCCCCTCAGTTGCATCTCCCGATCACTAATTCTATCTCTCTTAGCAAACCCTGCTCTAAAGAATAGAATCACTGATCTCTCTGGTGTATTCTCCAAGTGACCCTCAAACCTCTTCTTATACTTTTCCTGTTGACATATCATTAGTCGAGATTAAGTCCCTAATCAATGGCTAAGATTAGATCTGTCTTGATCCATGTCTTTTGAACCATTCTAACACAGATTCATATTAATGCACATTAAAAATATTAATTATTTTAATATCTCCTTATCTGTTTAGAATTTGCCCAAACCCTTTCTGGGTATTGGAGATCTCATATGCCCCAACCTCTCCACCAAATTTCGTGGCTAGAGCACATATGATACTACCCCAAATGAACAGAGAGGTGTGCAACAATGCAAGATGCAGGGAGTTGTTGCAACAGTACAGAGGTCAGAGAGGAAGCACTTGTCAGCTGCAAAGGGAACTTCAACATCAGGAGTACTCTAGCCTAATAGAGAGGCCAGAATTTGGAGATCAGTTACTTACTTCTCAGTGACTGAGTTGCAGTGCAGCAGTTAGCAGTGGTAGTGCTATGGGCAGCACAATGCATCATGATGAGAGGAGATGCAGTGTAGACGTAGCAGTGGGAGGGCCATGGGCAACATCATGGATGCAGAGGGAGCTATTGTACAGATGCAGCAATGGCAGTGGCAGAGCTATGGGCAGCAGTACAGGATGTGACAGTGCAGAGGAGATGGGCAGCAGGCCTAGCATCAAAACATGGATCGATGCTAAATGATCAGGGTCATACTCGGTAAGGAATATTGCTAGAGGACAGTCCTCGCTAAGAGGGAGTGTTGATTTGGGGTAGCATCGAATGTGCTCTACCCACGAAATTTGGTGGAGAGGTTAGGGCACATGAGATCTCCAATACCCAGAAAGCGTTTGGGCAGATTCTAAACAATTTGGGAGATATTAAAATAATTAATATTTTTAATGGATTTCCTATGTCTAGACTTAGGAAAATCAAAATATTAATGTGAATTAATATAAAACTGTGTTAGAATTGTCCAAAAGACATGGATCAAGCTAGATCTAATCTTAGTTGTTGATTAGGGACTTAATCTCAGTCGTTTATTTGTCAATGAGAAAAGTATAAGAGGAGGCTTGAGGGTCACTTGGAGAATACATCAGAGTGATCAGTCATTCTATTCTCTAGAGCGGAGTTTGCCAAGAGAGATAGAATTAGTGATAAGTTTCAGCGAGGGGCAGTGAGTATGAGGCAGAGAGGTAGGGATAGTGCCGAGAGACCAACGCAGAAGCAAAGAGAGGCAGACACAGAGCCAGAGGGAGCCATGCAGAGGCAGTAGACTGCGAAGAGCCAAAAGGGCCTGTGTCATCCACGCAAAGGTTGCAGGAGTGACACAAAGAACTAGAGAGGCTACGCAGAGGCCAACAAGGATGATGCTGAGCTTCAGATTGTGCTGGAGAGGGATTTCGTGGAGCAGGCTTTCCAAATACTTGTTTCCGGAAGAGAGGTATTGTTGCCAGATTTTTTCTCTGCCGGGTTAGCCAGTTTGGCACCCAATGTACTCAGAAAAGAACTGCTTATTAAGAAAACTCTTAGATAGTTGCATCGATTTTCCTGCATTGGGTTTTTCCGAGGACATTAGTCAAAAAATAACGGTGTCATTGGTGTTCTTGTTTCTGTTTCCTTCAATTGATGATCTGTAATGTGTTGAGCTTGCACTTGTATTTATTTTCAGTATTTACATGGTAAATAACTTGTTAATTAACAAAACAAGTCGGTAGGAATAAATCAGTAAAGTGCATGGACGGTTTTTAATTGTTAGACTTAGAAACTTCAACACAAAAGGCTAACAATTGACTCCTCCAACAAATATAAAAGAAGCCAAGTATTTTCAGCATAAATATATATTGATATATTCATGTTCATGTTGGTTTCGTATCATGTTCACGTCGGCTTAAAGGTATGACATGTTGGCTTAATGAACAACCCTCATACGCTATAAATATAGCCCTCTCCTCACCCATTCGGATACACCAACTCAACACATGTATTGGGTCTCTTTTGTATGCGAAAAAGTATGTCAAAAGGTGCGAAGAAAGGATCATCTCAAGGAGCCACAGGTCCATAAGTAGAAGGTTTGTTCTACTATTTATAAACGCAGGGATTCTGTGTGAGGTTAGTGCATTACTATACGTGGTCTCGTCACCAAAGAAAGAGGTCGATTTTGGGTTTGTTTGGAGGACAGGTTTGCTTGGAGAACAGAGACATCAAGATCGATGTGCTTTACAGATCACGGTTAGGGTTGTATCACAGTGCTAGGTTATCTTAATGATAGGGATCAATTCTAGGCCTAAAGAATTCAAATATTTGACTAGATGGAAGCTTCAATCATAGCAAGGCAAGTAAAAGGCTACACGAGCAAATAGCTCACTCCCACGTGAGAAGACAGTGACACTTTCAAGACTATGGCTAGGGTTTCTGAGTAGTCATCTCAAGAAGGGAGATCATCTTATTTAAGGGCAACGTTAAGAAGATCCACGAGGCTAGTGGACTATCTTGAGTAAGGGAAAGCTTGGAGGAGGAAGAGAAGGGAGAAGGTAGCTAGACCATCCATGTGTAGTATCAAATCTGATCCATATTGCAGCAACTGAAGAGGACAACAGTAAGAAGGGATTCTAGCCTTGATCTTGGAGTCACTTGGTCTCAAGGGTCTTTGTATTGGTCTTGGAAATTTTGTCAAGAGAAGAAATTATAAGAATAATTACCGTGGGTTTTCCTCTCAGGTTTGGAGAGGTTTTTCCCTGGTTGCTGCCTATATCTTGTGTTATTGTTTTTTGTTTATTATGGATGGTAGCTGGTTGATGAAGTTAATAAGCACTAACATATAAAAGTTCATGGTTTTGAATTGTTTAAAGCTTGAAATTAATTCACAAGCAGTTGATTCCTCCAATATGAAAGGGTTGATCCCATGCTCAATCTCCCAGCACAAATCCTACTACAAACCCTCAAGCCAGAACTCCTTCCAGAAAGAACTGCGTCATCCCTCTCAATGTTGCGCAGTGCTTCAAAATGGTCAATCCTCTTGCCAGAAATGCTGATGAAATTACTACCAAAATGCTTATGGAAATACCTTGCCCGAGTAGGCACTCAAAGTCCCCCGAGGCTAAGGGTGAGATCTCCGAACAGAGACACTCAATGCACTAAACAGTGCTGCAGATGAGCTAAACAACCAATGTGCTCTAAGTCTAAGTGACTAGCTCAAATGCACATAACCGAATGCCAAAATGAGGAGGCTCTTCTCTCCTTTATAGCATTGGCCTCTCTCAATTCCAAGGCTCACCTCCTCCAACATAATCTCCTCTTGCCACGTGTTCCTTTTCCCATCTGCGCAGTCCCTCCAAGTGTCTACGTGGGCCCCATCTCTGCATGGTCCTTTGGACCCCTTGGCTCCCCTTTAAGTCACAATGTTGTGCTACTAGGAAGTGACTTTTATTCTAAAAGTGAGTTATGTCCCCTTTTCCTCACCTTTTTATTTACAAATAACTATAGAAGGCAAAATTGAGCAAAATCAAATATTCCAATTAGCCATGGCTAATTAGGAATATTACAGTTTCCCCTAGCAAAATGTTGCTTGTCCTCAAGCAACTGAAGTGATGGATGCTGCAAAATTTTCTCTCTTCGAAGTGGCATCTTCATCCGGCAAATTCTTCCACCTCACCAAGGATTCCTGGATTGTCCTGTTTCATAGCTGCCTCTCCTTGGTATCAATAATAGCCTCTAGCTGCAACACCAAATGCCCCTCATCATCTGTGGGTGGTAGCTCATTTGTCACTGTCACATGCTTCCCCAATGCCTTCTTCATGCATGATACATGAAAGACGTTATGAATCTTGCTGCCTTGGGGCAGCTCCAACTCATATGCAACCTGTCTAATCCTGTGTATCACCCTGTATGGCCCATAAAAGTGGGGCTTGAGCTTCTTAGCCCCCTTCTGCTTCAGTGACGACTGTCGGTATGGTTGTAATCGTAGGTAGACCAAGTCTCCTACCTCAAACTGTCTCTCCACCCGACCCTTGTCAACCATACAGCTTTTGCCGGTTCTGCGCTGTAGCCATATTATCCTTGAGAGCTCAAGAGAATATCCTGACTCTCTTGGATCCAAATCTTGGCTCTCAGAGCCTTGCTAGCACCAAACATCACGTCAGCAAAAGACAAAGGATGATATCCATATAAAGCATAGAATGGTGACATACCAATGGACATGTGATGTGTAGTGTTGTAGCAGTAATCCCCCAGATGCAGCCACTTCAGCCATGCTCGTTGCTGCCCACTGACATAGTTACGCAAGTAGCCCTCCAGCCACTTGTTAACTATCTCGGTCTGCATGTTCGTCTGTGGGTGATAACTGGTACTCGGTATCAACTCTGTCCCCACCAACCGGAAAAGCTCCTGCTAAAATCCGCCCATGAAACGGTTGTCCTTGTCACTAGTGATGGTCTTGGGAAGACCATGTAACCTAAAAATATCTTTGAAGAACAGCTCGGCCACCTGCGCTGCTGTGTAGTGTGCGGATATGGCGAAAAAGTGTGAGTACTTTGTCAGCCGATCAATAACGACAAAGATGCAGTCCTTGCCCTATACCATGGGCAACCCTGTGATGAAGTCCATCGAAATACACTCCCATTTCCCCTCTGGAATGGGAAGAGGCTGCAATAGTCTTGCTAGATGGTTCATCTCCCCCTTGTTCCTCTGGCAAACATCGCACTCCCGGACATGCTAGAGTAAGTCCTCCTTGAGGCCCTTCCATGAGAACCTCTCTCTAATGGCCCTGTAGGTTTTGGTAAACCCCTTATGACCTGCCAATGGTGAATCATGTGACGCCTGAAGTATCTTCTTCTTGAGCTAAGATCCCTCAGTCAAGAAGATCCGGTCCCTGTAATAGATGATCTCATCGACCACCTTGTACTTGTCATCCGCCACCAGCCCATCTAGAACCTCACATGCAAATCTATCCTTGGATTACTTTGCTAGGAGTTGAGCCCTCTAGTTTGCGTCCAAGCTCATAAGAGACAACGTAGCTGGTCAACGTGAAAGGGCATCTGCTACCACGTTGTTCTTACCCTCGACATACTCAATGTTAAAGTTGTATGCTTGGATCTTACTGATCCACTTCTGCTGCCTCTCTTGTAGCTGCTTCTGCTCCAAAAAGAACCTGAGGCTGTTGTGATCAGTCCTCACCCTGAACCTGTTACCCATTAAATATTGCCAATACTTGGCCAATGCATGCATGATGGCTAGCATCTCCTTGTGGTATATAGAATACAACCTCTCGTGCAGAAGGAGTTTCCGGCTCTCAAAGGCTATAGGGTGACCTCCCTGCATCAACACTGTGTCGATCCCCTCTCCCGACGCATCACACTCCAAAACAAATGGTTGCGTAAAATCTAGCAATGCAAGCACTGGACAGCTGCTCATAACCTCCTTGAGCCTGTCAAAGGCTCACTGTGCTGTATCCTACCAACTGAATTCCCCCTTCCTCGTCAAATCTGTCAAAGGTGCTACAAGATGTGAGAAACCCTTGACGAACTTCCAATAGTAAGTGCAAATGCCAATGAATCCTCGAAGTTTTGTCACGTTTCTCAGCTCTGACCAATCTCTGATGGCCCTGATCTTCTCCTCGTGGACCTTCACTCCGTCCACCCCTATGATGTGTCCCAAGTATAACATCTCTGTCAACCCAAACTCACACTTGGAGAGCTTGGCATAGAACTGCTGCTCTTCCAAGATGCGCAATACTGTCTCAATGTGTTGGAGATGCTCCTCCCAAGTCTTGCTGTAAATGAGGCTATCATCAAAGAACACGAACACAAACTTCCTTAAGTGACTGTGGAAGATGTAATTCATGCAAGACTGGAATGTAGATGGGATGTTGGTTAGCCCAAAGGGCATCACCAAAAACTCAAAGTGCCCATAGTGACACCTGAAGGCGGTCTTGGGAATGTCCTGTTCCCTCACGCGAATCTGATGGTACCTAGATCTCAAATCAATCTTTGAGAAGAACCGTGCTCCTCTCAACTCGTCCATCAACTCATCGATCCTGGGTATGGGGTACCTGTTCTTCAGGGTCTTCTTGTTCAGGGCCCTGTAGTCAATGCACATCCTCAATGTACTGTCCTTCTTCTTCACCAACACCACGGAAGAAGAAAAAGGACTCATGTTCGGCCGAATGTGCCCAAGAGCCAGCAACTCTTGGATAGCCCGCTCAATCTCATCCCGATAGGCCTTGGGGTGCATATAGGGGGTGGTAATCACTGCCTGTATGCCCTACTCAAGCTCGATGATTTGCTCAAACCCCCGATCTGGTGGCTGTCCCGGTGGAATCTCCCCAAACACTATGGTATACTGGTCAAGGATGGACTGTATCTTCAGATGTACCAGCTGCCCTGTAGTCCCTCCCTTTGATGCACGTAGCTCCACTGCCCACTCTATGTCTCCCTTCCGAAAGACTGCCTCCATCCAATGAGCCGAAAAAGTCTGAGGCGGATATGTGTGCTGACCCCATATTTTCTCATGCCTCCCTATCTTCTCATCATCCCACTCCATCTCTAGGGTCTTCCAATCTGTCGTGACCTTCCCTAGAGTAATAAGCCACTGAACACCGAGTATCACATTGGTGTCCGGAATATCGACCACGAAAAAGTGGTCAGTCAGTGTTTAGGTGCCCATGTTACTGATAGCTCTGGAACATAACGAGCACACATCATGGTCTGATCTCCTGGGACCAAAATCGAAAACCCATCGAAGCTCTTTGTCCGTATACCTCTCCGCTCAACCATCTGCGCATCGATGAAGTTGTGGGTTGCCCCACTGTCAACCAAAACTGATACTCGTTGGCCACGTACTGTCCGCCGTACGTGTAGCGTCAAATACTTGGGAACTCCTCACAATGCTGCAAGGGCCCCTCCGGTAGGTGCAAAAGATGCACCACCTGCTGCTGGCAGTGGAGGTGGCAAAGGTCCCTGCACGACATGACTATCTTCTGTGTCCACATCATCCACATCATCCTCTTCTTCACTACTCTCGGAGAAGACCTCAATAAAATGTGCTTTTCCAGCAACACATCTATGTCCTGGTGCCCACAGCTCCTGACAAGTGAAACACAACTACTTCTTCTTCAACTCCCTCTTGGTATCATCGTCAATCTGTGCTTGTTCTGGATTCCCCTTTGGAGGTGGAATCCCCACATCCTTCCCCTTAGACTGGAAAGTTTGTGTCTGGGGGTAAGGTGCCCGGGTCCTCGGTAAGACATCCTGTAAGTCCCGGGTCCTGCTAATGGTGTCCTGGAGTGTGGCAGGTCTAGTGGATCGGACTAAACCCCAAAGTGGCTCTGCTAACCCCTCAACATACATATAGATCCTCCATGTCGTGGATAGATTTGGCACCATCACTGAGACCCTCAAGAAATCTGCAATGTAGGTCTCTAGGCTCCCTGTCTGTTTGAGCCTTGTTAGCTCAACAAAATGCTGCTCTGGATCCCTTCGATCAAATCACTCCATCAATCTCTTGGTGAACTCGGCATATGTCGTCACTGTGGAGTGTCCGAGTGTAACCATCCCATGAAACCACCAATCCCGAGCCTCACCATCTAAATGCAATGTTTCCACCTTGATGGCCTCTGTCTCCGACATTTGGTTAAGCTGGAAATAAATGTCCAGCTTCTCCACCCAAGACTTTGCCGAACTGTTTAATGAACCATCAAACGTAGGCAAGTGGAATCTACCCGTTGCACGGTGGGTGTCACCATCATGGTAATGTTGGTACCCTCTGTGATGGTCGCAGGGTCTATTATCCCGCTGGAGTTGAATAAAGTCTCTGAATGAAAGAGCATCCCTGAACTCCTGCCCATAGGCCTGGTACTCTGCAAAATAATCGCCCATATGACCGGGCTCTGCCTCCTACTGGGCTTCGGCCCCCGTGTCTGCTCCTAAGAAAGTGGGCATGGTGGAGTGTGTAGGGGCATGCGAGGCCACCTGCTGCGCAATGTCACACTGCTCTGGAAAATGATGGGATGCACCCGATCCCTCACCAATCTGAAAAACCCATGGGCTCTCACGCTGTCGGGCCTCTACTGCCGTGAATCTCTACCCCATCACCTCAATCTGCCTCGATAGATCCTGTACTGATTTGAGGAGCATATCCACAAATCTCTTCCTGTCCTCGTCTGCCATCGGATTCTTCTGCTCTCCGTCCACCACAGGCTCCTCCTGTTCTGCGTACACTACCGGAACATAGTCTCCCTCTCTGTAGGTATTTTCCAACCTACACCTAGTGTCTCTGTATCTCCTACCCCTATAACAGATGTAGGGTTTTTGCCCCGGAGTCAGAGATTGCTAGCTCCACAGGCTGAGCCAAATCTATGCTTTGATACCACTATAATATCCCTTCCCAGGAATATTTCTCAAATACTAGCAAACCCCAACCAGAAAAATGTACAAGTGGTATAATAGCTGGAAAACTCACAGAGATGAAAGAACGATAGTGCAGCAAACAACAATGTATACATAAAACGTAAACAAATACTCAAGAAATGCAGCAAAAAATGCTAATCCATTTTATTATACTGAGCAATAAAATAAGTACAGGAGGTGATAAAAAAGATGGCACCTTGACTTGCACAAGGCAAGTGAAGAAACACACTCAGAATAGCAAAGGAATGGCCTCACACTGATCTGCGTCCCAGCGGTTGGAAAACTACTGTGTTGTTGCTGCTGCTGGAAATCGAATGAAGATTTGGGGCTGTTCCCCTCCTCAAAAAAGGCTAAAACTCTGGAATCAGACTCTACTCAAGAAACCTAGAAAAACCCAGAAAGCTTTCTTGGAATGGTCGACCCCCGAAAATCACCCCCTTGGGGTTTGGCGTAGTCTCTCAAGGCTCTGCGCTGCCACTGAATGAAACCCTCCAGAAATTTGCCTGAAACCTCTGCCAAAACCCTCCAATATGCAAGGGTTGATCCCCTGCTCAATCTCCCAGCACAAATCCTACTACAAACCCTCAAGCCAGAACTCCTTCTAGAAAGAACTACGTCATCCCTCTCAGCGTTGCGCAGTCATTCAAGATGCTCAATCCTCCTGCTAGAAATGCTGATGAAACTACTACCAAAATGCTTATGGAAATACCTTGCCCGAGTAGGCACTCGAAGTCCCTCGAGGCTAAGGGTGAGATCTCTGAACAGAGACACTCAATGCACTAAACAGTGCTGCAGACGAGCTAAACAGCTAGTGTGCTCTAAGTCTAAGTGACTAGCTCAAATGCACATAACCGAATGCCAAAATGAGGAGGCCCTTCTCTCCTTTATAGCATTGGCCTCTCACAATCCCAAGGTTCACCTCGTCCAACGTAATCTCCTATTGCCATGTGTTCCTTTTCCTATCTGCGCAGTCCCTCCAAGTGTCTGCGTGGGCCCCATCTCTACATGGTCCTTTGGCCCCCTTGGCTCCCCTTTAAGTCACAACGTTGTGCTACTAGGAAGTGACTTTTATTCTAAAAGTGAGTTATGTCCCATTTTCCTCACCTTTTTATTTACAAATAACTATAAAATGAAAAATTGAGCAAAATCAAATATTCCGATTAGCCATGGCTAATTAGGAATATTACACGATTAAAGGCCAAGGAAGATATTGCAGTTGGATCCAAAGAATAAGCATTTGCTGCCAGGTTTAAAAGAAGAGGGAAGTTCGGAAAGTTTGAAATATCTAATCACGAACAACATCCCAAGAAAGACATGTCAAAGATCCAATGCTCTAAATGTCACAAATATGGAAACTACCGAAGAGATTGTCCCAAGCGAAAGAAGAATGGGAAGAGGAAGTATGAAGCAACTCATGTCGCTCAGGAAACAAAAGACAATGAAAGGAAGCCGAAGAAGGAGGAGCCTGAGGATCTTTACCATGGTTAAAAGATCACCACCTGTTTTTCTTTCATAGGTCTTAGTTAGCATAGCATGTTGTGAGTCATGAACATTCTTATGTATTGTTTAAGTAACTCTTTTAGAGAATGAACTGATTATGGTTTTGGTAACATCCGTGAATGAACTATGATGAATGAGGATATGTTGAATCCTCTGGAAATATTGTTAATGGTTATGATTAATGTACATTATATTTCTTTATGTAAGGATTCTAGGTAGAAATGAAATTGTTATGTGAAGGAAATTCTAAGATGAGAACATCTTGGTTCTCTAAATTTTTGAAGAATTTCTACAAGTAAATATCCTCTGTAAAGAATCCAGGTCAATGGTACTTGTCAACTACACTACAGGTCAAAGATCCCTCAAGAAAGTATGTTGCAAGAATCATGATATGATTCAAGACAAATGAGGTATGTGCATTTTGTTTGATATTATAATATCATGTCACATGGTTGCAGGTAGCATGGATCAAGCATGATCAAGAGAAAAAAAAATATCCTCCTCTGAAAGGTTTAAAGATGAAATCAACATAATATGTCCTCATATGGAGTATGAGGTAGTTGACTACAATTAAGGAACTCTGATTAGAAGCCCCTGAGAAAGAAAGGTGTGAGGATGATAGAGATTGTGAGGTATGCAACCATGATGGAAGCAGTCAACATCCAAAGAAGATTTGACAAGGAAATCTCCCAGAAAGATATGGATACTTGGATAGAAGTCTAAAAAGTTGAAAACCCTTGACTACAAATATCTACGGAGATGTGTCAACATGTATGTAGGATGTTGATATATACAAGGAGATGTCACTAGAAAAAGACCATCACCAAAAAGGTAATATGTGATTTATTTTGGTTTCTGACTTTTTGGATAAGTTTGGGTATGTATGTAGGGCCTTGGTAAGAAGAGTTGTGAAGGATGTCACGACTCACAACTATGTACCTCGAGATATAGAGCAATCATTGTTGAAAGAAAGGTGGAGCTAGATGACCCTATGAAGGAAGCCCCAGACACAGATCCAAGGAGGACTCTTTCCAGGAAAGAAGGAACGACATGATGGTTGAACCCTACATATGAAGAAATTGACGACATCAAAGTGTTGAATCATCAGTCAACTAGAAGACCCTATAAAGCACTGATGATAGAGTCCCTGTTTAAGAGGGTGCTTTGGAAGATTCCTATGAGTAAAGGAACATGAGTAAGTTTCTGAGCAAAAAGAAACTTGGAACTCATCCCTAGTTAAGAGGGAGAGTTAGACACGACATTCTTGTCTTCAGTTTGGAAGAAAGAAATTGTGTAATCCTCTGGCAGCCGACACTCTTTGAGGATGTGGTAGGGAATCCAAGACAAGAGTTGGCAAGAGGACCGATATTCTTGAGGGTTGGGAACCCAAGATGAGAATAGTCCTTGTAGGGCATACTTGGAGAACACCTGGGTGGGTATGGCCCTAAGAGATAGAATGATGATGTGTATCTATCAATCATTGGTTTCGCCAACATTGTGCTCTGATCTAAGAGAGAAATGGCACTGTTAGTCAAGGCCTTGCTATGTGAAAACAATGTTGGTTGAAATGATGCTATAGCATATGGATTGCAAATTCGATCTTCTTATAAGAATTCTTATGTGAACTTGAAAAATTGTCCAATGATCATGTATGTATGAATACCTCCCTAGTTAAGAGGAAGTGTTTTGTTGATTTGGGGTAGCATTGGATGTGCTCTAGCCATGAAAATTGGTGGAGAGGCTAAAGCACATGAGATCTCTAAGACCCAAAAATGGTTTGGACAGATTGTACCTGGATTGGGAGATATTAAAATAATTAATATTTTTAATGGAGTTCCTAAGTCTAAACTTAGGGAAAATAAAATATTTATGTGTATTAATATTAAACTGGGTTAGAAGGTTCCAAAAGTCATGGATTAAGCCAAATCTAATCTTAGCCGTTGATTAGAGATTTAATCTCGGTCGTTGAAGGACCAACGAGAAAAGTATAAGAAGAGGCTTGAGGGTCAGTTGGAGAACACACCAGAGTGACCAGTCATTCATTTTGCTAGAGTGGGTTTGCTACGCAAAAGTGAATCGGTGATTAGCAGCGAGGGGCAGTGAGTACTGGACAGAGAGGCAAAGACAATATTGAGAGACTAGTGTAGAAAAAGGGAGAGCGAGAGAAGTAGCCAGTTCAGGCCACACAGAGCCCAACAAAGACATCATAGAGGCCAGAGGGACTGTGTCATCCACACAGAGGCTGCTGGAGTGACACAGAGGATCCCAGAGGCTGCATAGTGCCTCAAAGGGCTGACGTAGAGGGTCCTGGGGTTGACGCAGGTCGGCAGGAGGCTGATGCAGAGGCCAGAAGGGTCAGCATTGAGCTTCAAAGTCGCTAGAGAGGGTTTTGTGGGACAGGTTTTCTGAGTACCTGTTTCCGAATATAGAGGCATTGTTGCCGTGTATTTTTCTCTGTTGGGCGAGCCGATTAGGCACCCAGTTGTACTCAAGGAAAAACTGCATAGTAATAAACCCTCACAATAGTTGCACTGGTTTTCCTGCATTGGGTTTTTCGGGGGACATTTGTCCAAAAATAATGGTGTCATTTGTGTACTTGTTTTCTTTCAGTTGATGATCTGTAGATGTTGTGACTGTATTGTGTTTATTTCAGTATTTAAATGTTTTAAATAACTTGTTTAGAATTTACAAGTAGAAGAAATAAACCAACAAAATATAGATTAATTTTTTAATGGATAGACTTAGAAAATTCAACATGGTATCTGAGCGTGGTCACAGATCACAGGAGAGCTAAAGGCATCAGCTAAGTAGAGCATTTGCAACAAAATCAACTGTCCCAAGTAATAGTAGCTGATCCTTGCAGAAGAAATAGAGGAAGGGTTGACATAGAGGGACTGCGTCATCAATCTGGGCCAGAGAGAGGCCAACGCAGAGGCTGAGAAGGGCAGAGAGAGGTTCACATAGAGCCACGCAGAGACTAAGAGGGTTGATGTAGTGGCTGAGGGAGCTATTTTTACTGTAGTTGGGATTGCGTAGAGCCTAGAGGCTCAGTCCTTCAGTTGCTGGGGTGAAGGAAGTTGTGGGCATTTTGTGGGAGTGAAGCTGGTGGGGTACTGTGGTTAAAACAATACCTAACAGGGAAAGACCAAGGTAGAGGAATTTGCTGCCGAGGCAGATTTCTAGCCAAGGGGTCTGGATCAGTGTTGCAGTTGCACAGACGATTGGAGAGGGGTAACTTGATAGTTGGAAGAAGGATTTCCAGGAGGGAAATTGGGACTCAGAGGGAGTCTAGAAGAGAACTTCCAAACAGGAAGTAGAGAGACTTGTAGGAGTCGAACCGAGAACTTCCAGACGGGAAGTAGAGAGACTCAGCAGGAGTCGAACCGAGAACTTCTAGATGGGAAGTAGAGAGACTCAACAGGAGTCGAACCGAGAACTTCCAGGCGGGAAGTATAGAGACTTGAAGGAGTTGACATAAAAAAGTAGAGAGATGGTCGTGAATGCACTGAGAGATCAGGATAGGCTAGATGGAGCATCCAACTTTGTGGTCTGGAAGGCCAGGATCATGTCCATTCTAGACAGACATCATATCAAGGGCTTTGCCTTGAGAGTAATGGCTATCCCAGTTGACCCGGTAGCTAATGAAAGGTACAAAGAGGTAATGGCTAAGGTAAAGTGCATCATCTTTGATGGGGTCAAGGATCATGTGGTCCAACATATTGCCAAGAAGGAAACGACAAAGGAGATGTGGGACACTTTGAAGACGTTGTACCAGCATACTTTTGTGCAGAGGAAGATAGAATCAACTAAGGTCATCTAGATGCAAAAGGGAGAGCAGATAGATCTCTTCCTCGGTTAAGGAGATCCGTGATCCACTGACTTCCATAGGGGCCACGCCGGATCAAGAGTTGATGGTGAGGACCGCACTTAACGCAGTCTTCGAGGAGTGGAAGACATTTGTCCAGAGCATACTGGGCAAGGTGAGTCTTCCAAATTGGGAAGAATTGTGGGCGACTCTTTGTCAAGAAGAGATCATACAATTGACCATGATGGGAAGTAGCAGCAAAGAGATCAGGATCAAGGAAGAGGAAGAGTATGTGGCTCTGGCATCTGCGGGAAAGCAAGAGAAGAGGAAGAAGAAGGACCTCTCCAAGGTAAAGTGTTTCCATTGCGGGTAATTGGGTCACTATGCAAACCATTGTTCAAGAAAGAAGAATAAGGGAGAGGCTTTTGACTCTAAGGCAGTGCCAGCGAAGGCGGAGAAAGAAGTCAAGGAGGATGATGCTTGTGCCATGAGTGCTCATGTGCCACTAGAGAAGAAGTGGGGAGACATCGAGCTATAGTCAAGAGGATTATAGGCGATGAGGGGCAGGATCCTTGAGGTACCCAACCTCTTGGATTATAAATTGGTACGGGAGCCCCAAAGAGGAGTAGCAGGACTGGCGGATGTAGGTAGAGATGGATGTGGATGAAGCGACAGAGAGTGCTACAGTGCAGGAGTCCTCAGGCAGTGCGAGGCTAGCAGGCTGCAACAATGCGAGAGGTACGAGAGTGTTGCAACGGTGTAGGATTGCACATAGAGGTGTGCAACGGTGCGAGATGCAGGGAGTTGTTGCAACAACGCAGAGGTCAGTAGAGGGAGCTTCAACATCGAGAGTGTTTCTAGCCTGACAGGGATGTCAGAAGTTGGCTGGATCAGTTACTTACTTCTTAGTAACTGAGTTGCAGTGCAGTAGCAGTATGCAGTATGCAGTAGCACAATGCAACATGATGAGAGGGGGTTGCAGTGTTGGGAGAAATGACCAACAACAGCACAGATGCAGAGGGAGCTGCCGTACAAATGCAGCAGTGGCAGTGGCAGAGCCATGGGCAGCAGTACAGAGGATGTTGAGCGGGAGACCTAGCATCAACACAGGTACCGGTGCCGAATAATCAAAGTGATGCTCAGTGTGGAGTATTACTAAGAGCATAGTCCTCTCTAAGAGGGAGTGTTGATTTGGCGTAGCATCGGATGTGCTCTAGCCATGAAAATTGGTGGAGAGTCTAAAGAACATGAAATCTCCAAGACCCAGAATGGTCTGGACAGATTGTACACAGTTTGGGAGATATTAAAATAATTAATATTTTTAATGGAAATAAAATGTTAATGGGTATTAATATAAAATTGGGTTAGAAGGTTCCAAAAGTCATGGATCAAGCCAAATCTGTTTTTAGTCATTGATTAGAGATTTAATCTCGGTCGTTGAAGGAGCAACGAGAAATGTATAAGAAGAGGCTTGAGGGTCAGTTGGAGAACACACCAGAGTGATCAATCATTCATTTTGCTAAAGCAGGGTTGCTAAGCAAAAGTGAATCAGTGATCAACAGTGAGGGGCAATGAGTACTAGATAGAGAGGCAAAGATAATACTGAGAGACCAACGCAAAAGCAAGGAGAGCGAGAGCAAGAACCAGTTCAGGCCACACAGAGCCCAACAGAGACAACGCAGAGGCCAGAGGGACTGCGTCATCCACGCAGAGGCTACTGGAGTGATGCAGAGGGTCCCAGAGGCTGCGCAGTGCCTCAGAGGGTTGTCGCAGAGGGTCCTGGGGTTGACTCTGGTCCACAGGAGGTTGACGTAGAGGCCTGAAGGGCCAGCGTTGAGCTTCAGAGTCGCCGGAGGGGGTTACGTGGGACAAGTTTTCTGAATGCCTATTTCTTAATATAGAGGTATTGCTGTCATGTATTTTTCTTTGTCAAGCGAGCCGGTTAGGCACCTAGTTGTACTCAAGGAAATACTGCATAATAATAAACCCTCAGAATAGTTGCACCAATTTTCCTGTATTGGGTTTTTTCGGGGACATTTGTCCAAAAATAACGATGTCACTCGTGTGCTTGTTTTCTTTCAGTTGATGATCTATAGATGTTGTGACATAAATATAGCCCTCCCCTCACCCATTCAGATACGCCAATACAACACATGTATTGGGTCTCTTTCATATGCGAAGAAGTCTATCAAAAGGTGTGAAGAAAGAATCATCTCAAGGAGCCGCAAGTCCATAAGTATAAGGTCTGTTCTACTGTCTATAACCGCAGGGATTCTATGCGAGGCTAGTGCATTACTATACGTGGTCTCATCATCAAAGAAAGAGGTCAATTTTGGGTCTGTTTGGAGGACGGATTTGCTTGGAGAACAGAGACATCAAGATCAATGTGCTTGGAGGGCTAGAAGAGCCATAACCTTGTCTCACGTGTGAAGGAACAGATCACAGTTAGGGCCGTGTCAAAGTCCTAGATTATTTTTAATGATAGGCATCAATTCTAGGCTGACAGAATTCAGATATTTGACTAGATGGAAGCTTCAATCATAGCGAGGCAAGAGAAAGTCTACAAGAGAAAATAGCTCACTCCCACGTGAGAAGACAATGACACTTCTAGGACATGGCTAGGGTTTATGAGCAGTGATCTCAAGAAGGGAGATCATCTTATTTAAGGGTAGCGTTGAGAAGATCCACTAGGCTAGTGGACTATCTTGAGTAAGGGAAAGCTTGGAGTAGGAAGAGAAGGGAGAAGGTAGCCAGACCATCCATGTGTAGTAGTAGATCTGATCCATATTGCAACAAGTGAAGAGGAGAGCAGTAAGAAGGGATTGTAGCCTTGATATTAGAGTCACTTGATCTCAAGGGTCTTTGTATTGGTCTTGGAAATTTTGTCAAGAGAAGAAACTATAAGAAGAATTATCGTGGGTTTTCCTCTCAGGTTTGGAGAGGTTTTGCCCTGGCTGCTGCCTATATCCTGCGTTATTGTTCTTTTGTTTATTATGCATGGTAGCTAGTTGATGAAGTTAGTAATCACTAACATATAAAAGTTCATGGTTTTGAATTATTTAAAGCTTGAAATTACTTCACAAGCAGTTGTCATAATAGAGAAATCATTAACATCTCAATTCTTTAGATTTTTCAACCGGCTACAGTGTATGTATTTCAATATTTGCTGTAGAAAATTGCAAGTAGTTTGTTTAAAGGAATTTAGTAAATAGGGAAAATATCATCTATTTGTTGCAGTAGGATTCGGGGTCACCGAATTTTCACATGGTATCAAAGCACAATCGTAAGCAGAAGAGCTCAAAGAAAAAAGATGAAGGAGGTTCGAATCTCTGCCTTGGTAGCAATTCGAAACCCTAGAGGCAGTGCAGTCCTTGTGCTAAGGAAGTCAAGTTTTGAGGAAAGATTTATTTTTCAAGTGAGTCAAAAGAAAAAATCAATTTTCCAGATCAAAGATTTCCAGAGGCATAAGGGAGCAACGTATTTTCCTTGTAAAGAAGATCTTCAGTTGGGATGCAGACTTTGCCGCAGTTGGCTAGTACAAATAACGTCAAGAGGAGAGAAGAGCACACACTGAGGGAATTCCTTTCTCAGAGGACTTCTAGCCAAGAAGTTCGAATTTTTCTATCAAAGTAGTAGTAGTTGTGTGTGGGATTTCTCACTCCAGAAGGGAGTGCAGATAGTTGGGTAGCAGTTGCGCAGAGGAGAAGAAGCAGTTCAACTTTTTCAAAAGAGATGGCATCAATTGGATTGAGAGATCAAGATATGTTGGACGAAGCCTCCAACTATGTGATCTAGAAAGCCAAGATTTTCTGCCTTCTAGATAAGCATGATCTCAAAACTTATGTCGATAGCGTGGTATTCATAACCGTTGATGCAGATCCGCCCAAGAAGTACAAGACGGAGATGACGAGAGCTAGGAGATTCATTCTCGATGGGGTTTGAGATCATGTGGTATCTCACATAGCTAGCAAGGATACTTCTCGACAGATGTGGGAAGCATTAGCTACGCTATACGAAGGATCTTTTGAGAAGCGGAAGATGTACTTGGAGGAGAAGCTGAAATGCATGAGGATGCAGAAAGGGGAGCGCGTCGACCCCTTCCTTACTAGACTTCAGGATGTCCGGGATCAATTGGCTTCAGTAGGATCAGTGCCCCAGCCTACAGAGTTTGTTCGATTAGCGTTGAACAACGTTTTTGAGGATTGGCATGTTTTCATCCAGAGTATCCTGGGCAGAGAAAAATTGTCGAATTAGGAACGTGTGTGGGCTAATCTACAACAGGAGGAGATGAGGCGTGATTTGGTGAAGGCCACCATCAGTGGTAGTAGTAGCAGTGGGACGAAGCAAGCAAAGGAAGAGGAGGACGCAACCCTTGCGTCAAAGGAGCAGCTAGAGCATCACAGAAGAAAGAAGGAAATTTCGAAGATCAAGTGCTTTAGGTGTGGTGAGTTGGGTCACTACAACACTCAGTGTCCTCTCAAGAAGAAGGACAAGGAGGAGACGCAGAATTAGCACACTGCATCTGTTGAGATTGACAGGTTTTCCTCCAGATTGGAGGAAGAGTTTGCCATGATTGCTGAAATGCCTCCAGGGGTGAGGTGGGGTGATCTAGAGTTGTAGCCCTAGAGAGCTACAGGATGGGCAGGATTCTTGAGGAGGTCCACCTCATGAATCAATACCTTGCTACGGGAGCCCAAGACATGCAGTAGTAGGATGGAACAATGGCAATTGGTGTTGTTAGATGCCAGAGTGACAGATGCAGTAGCTAGTAGCAGGTCAGAGATTGAGCAACACAGAGCAGAGTTGGTAGCAATGTAGTTGGCACATAGCAGAGTCAGCAGCAGTGCAAAGGCTAGCAGCAGTCAAAACTCGGAAGGCGGATTCATCATATTGAACACAATTGGTTCAATATTTTGGATGTTTTTCCACTGTAGTTGTAGCAGCAACAATTGGAGAGAGTTATAGTGCAGATGCAGTATTGGAAACAGTTCAACAAGGCTAGCAGCAGCATGAACGCAGTACTCAAAGTTGCGCAGTAGTTGGTGGGCAGTAGAGCCAGACATCAACAACGCAACAAGAGATTGTGTAGAGATAGAGTGATGCTTCAGTGAGTTGCAGCACTATAGCACATTCCTTGCTAAGAGGGAGTGTTGATTTTTGTAGCATCGAATGTGCTCTTGCCTTGAGGTTTTGCAGAGAGGCTAAGGCACATGCATTCTCCAATACCTAGAAATCATTTGGGAAAATTCCACCTAGAGATGGTTTAATTAAAATAATTAACTTTTTTCAAATGGTTCCCTTAAGTCTAAACTTAGGAAATTTGGTTAATAAAAGGGTATTAAGTAAATCAGGTGTGAATCTTCTAGAAGAAGACGAGGATCAACTCTTAGTTAATCTTAGCTGTTGGAGCTCCAACGAGAGATTATAAGGAGCTTGATGGGCACTTGGAGAATACATCGAGTGAGAGAGATCAAGAGATCAAATTTCTCAAGAGTAGCAGCATTGAGTTGCCTGAGTAAGATCGAGTGATCTTCTTGCAATGAGGGGCAGGGATAGTAGTCCGGAGGAGAGTTTTCCAGATCGGAAAGTACAAGGCAGAGCAAGCTTAGAGAGGTTCAAAGAGGAAGCACATTGCCACATAGAGGCAGTACAAAGCTTCAGAGGGTGTTCAAAATTTAGATGGGAGAGTTGAGATCTAGTGCCAAAAGTCAAGGTGTGAGATCGAAGGGCCAAAGGGTCGAATTTCCAGAGAGTAGGAGATCACAGGAGGAGGTGATGCAAAGCCCAAAGATTGTGACGCAGATCTGCGTAGGTTGACGCAGAGGCGGAGTGGGGCTAGCCTTCTAGACCATAATCAGTGTCGGATTGCTAGTAATAGTGTGAGATTTTTCTCAATAAATATTTGCCAGTTTATTCTCTGCATAATAATAAAACCCTCAGCTGCTGCACCAGTTTTCCCAAGTTTGGTTTTTCGGGGGACATTGTCCAAAAACAACTGTATATATGTGTGTGTGTGTGTGTTTATTTCTCTCCTATGCAGTATTTAGTTTCCACAGTATTTATTTTTTGTAGGCTGCAATGTATGTATTTCGATATTCACTGTAGAAAACTGCAAGTAGTTTGTTTAAAGGAATTTAACAAATAGGAGAAATATCATCAGTTTGCTACAGTAGGATTCAGAGTCATCGAATTTTCACTGATTTACAAGCATGGCATCGGGATTCTACTAGGTGTACTTTGCACTGCAGTAATTCATTAACCAAAAGATTTTATGTTCATATATTATTCCAATAATTATCTCATGAAAATTAGGAATTTTTTAAAATTCTAAATCTTTATCTACATTTGGAGGGGAAAATATCCACTGTTAAAAGATTATGATGTTGAACTCTGTGGCAAGGTCAGAAGCTTTCCTTATTGATCAAAAATATTTTTGTTTTTGGTATGATTCTTTCTAGAGTGGATGCATTTCAGAAGGGTGCCCACAATTTGTAGTAAACTAGTGGAATTACTTATTTTTTGTACGCAAAACTAGCAAGAAAGTTGGTTATAAGGTTGGCTACTCTATTTGTTTATAGAATCCTATCGTTAGCGTTTACTAGCTCTATCTGTTTTGATTTTTGTTTTAGGATTTTTTGCTGACGAAACTCATGGTGTAAAAATAAGATCAGGGAAGATAATTGTATTGATGTCCATGAATGACCAGAGGATAGGTAAATGGGGCTAGAAAATATGGTCAGTAAGAACCGAAAAGTGGGGGTTCCCATGCTTATTAGGCACTCACATTGTAACAATGGTCAGGAATAACAAAAAAGTGGGAATGTCCATGCTTATTTGGCACTCAAGTTAAAACAGTGACTAAGGGAGGTTTGCATCAGCTCCTTGTGATGTAGGTCATCACAATGGAACATATTATCCAAATGACAAATTGATGAGAAAGGATTTTGGTACCTGTCAATCTCAAAAGGTTATATCTTAGGCAATAAAAACCTATGCATTTTCTTTTGAGACTAGGTGTAAAAAGAATCTGGTACGATACATTTGCATGCTTCCAAGCTTATCAGTTGAAATGGAACTGTGGAACGAGTGGGATAGAAATCAAGGGGAAATCAATGTTTTGTGAAAAGTAATGGATGTTGTAATTATTCAGATATATGTATCATAAGAGGTCAATTGGGCTTAGCTTAGGTAGTTGAGAGATGTTGTTATCCTCCCCACACATGTGACATGTAAAGCTCCTAATAAATAGTTTTTGTAATGGTTTCAAACCTCGTTAACTAAATAGTATTTCAAGAACTAAAAACACACACACACACATATTGATGAGAAAGTAATTTCTGTAGAAAACTGTGTTATAGGACATCTCTGGAAAAAACTGTTTTACAGGGCCTTTCAACACTTTGTAACATGGTTTTCTCCATAAATTAACTTTCTAATCAAGAATTACAACTGCAGAAATCTGTATAAAATATCATTATTAAAAAAATAAAATAAAATAAAAAATATGCACCTAAGACAATGAGAAAGACACGGGAACTATACCGAGTGATGTAAAGGAATAGGGTAGAAGAATGGGTGCGGAAAAGAAAGGCTATGGAGAGAGGGCCATGATCTAGGACAAGCACTATTTGGCATTCAACCTTGCCACTCGAATTTTAACATTTTATTCACAAGTTTTTCCTTCGTTTGCCAATTCATCAATCTCTGAGCTGTAAGTTTGTGAGTTTCTGAACCGCAAATTTATGGGTTTCCAAGCTGCATATTTGGGGATTTTGTGTTGCAAAACCATTGTTATGAAATGATATTTTAAGGTCCACGAAACTAAAAATAGTCTATGAGACCATTAGTTCCCTGTTTTTCACTTTTTGCAATTCAGTCCTTTTCCTATTCAAATTGATGATGAGCTGACCCAACCTTCCAACAATCCCCTCGCTAAAAAGGCAATGCCAAGAAACTGATGCTAACATGTTCTCATAACTCTCTCTGATGTCTTTGAATGCATCACATTCCAAAATGAAATGTTTTTCTGATTCCACAACCCTAGACATGCAAAATCTACACACTCGTTCTTCCCAAGCTTCTTTAGGCCTTTTCCACCGTCCTGTGTCACACCAACGTTGATGTGAGTTGGTCCTTAATTGAGCAATAAAAACCTTTGCCCTCCATGAAATACTAGCTCCAATGAACTCTTTTTGTTGTAAATCACATGTAGGGTTGAATTCTCCAATGTAATATTTCTTCTTTCTACCCAACTCTTTACCCATACCTTTTTACGAAACTTCTCCATAACAAAATCCTTTAGCTCCTTGCTATTTGTGGGATAGGCGTTGAGGTAGACATTCCATTTTTGCATCCATGTGTAGTTTTTTTTCATCCATATTTTCTTTCTTTCACAGATGCCTCCATTGAAGATAACATTAGGCCATCTACCTACTCTCATTTGTTCAATTCTTTTTAGATATCTTATGAGCCACACCATAGTAATTGCTTCAATGGAAGTTGATCCTGTTTCACTCAACATTATCTCATAAGGTATCAAACTTTTCTATTTTGAACTTGCTCATGATCAAGCGTTTTTAGATTTTCTCAATTTGTTTCCATTTTGAGACGGGAGTGCTGCTAGCCCACAGTTCACACCCATATAGCATCACTGGACAAACTAGGAGTCCAAAAAGCACTTTAATCGTTTTCCAATCCCATAACTTTGCCTCTCTACATCTGTTTTGAAGAGCATACAATGCTTTCCACCCTCCTAAAATTTTCTTCTTTTTACAGTCCTCCCAATTGAGTTTGTTGTTGAAATCAATCCCAAGGTACTTGTACTCATTTACTTCTTCAAGAATGTTGTCTTCAAAGAAGAAAGTATGTTGGCTCTGCTTCCTTTTATTAGAAAAATCATTATTTTGGTCTTGCTAGTATTGAATTGCATCCCTAATGCTCTACAAAAATGCTCAAGGGCATATAAGTGCATTTGCAATCCATGGGCCGATTTAGAAATCGATACAATATCATCAGCATATAAAAGAAGCTTTATCATAAACTCCCCCAACCGAACACCATCTCCACCTTGCAGATTTAGCCACTCTTCCAATTTATCAATATATAGACCAAAAAGAGTGGGGGATAGAGGGAAACCTTGCTTGACTCCAATGTCACTTCTAAAGCTTTCTGAAATACCTGTTGAGGTTCTAATTTTGACTTTTACTTCTTTAAAAAGTCTATGGACAACGGCTCTATAATACACAAGAATTTCAAGTTCTTCCATTCTACACCACAACTTATCCCTAGGAACTGTGTCAAATGCTTTTTTGAAGTCAACAAAGTGGCAAAATACTTCTTCTTTGTCCTCCCAAACCTTTTCAACAATGTGTCTCAACGTGATGCCATGATCCACTGTAGAATGTTTTAGCCTAAAACCAGTTTGTCCTCTTGCCCTCTTTTCTTTTACTTCTACCCACTTGCTAATTCTGTCGTCTACCATGCTGTTGAAAAGCTTTGCAAACAAGGATTGATCATAATTGTTCTATAGTTGGATGGATTATTAATGTCTCCACTTTCAAAAAGTGGTATTGCTAGGCTAGTTGTCCAATCTCTTGGGAACCCTTGCTGAATGATGTTGTTGAATATTTTCATGATGTGCGGTGCAAGAGCGTTCATCCCCATTTTAGATACTCTGCTTGAAGTTCAACCAAGTCCTTTGCCTTTCCTGTTTTCAGCTTCTTAATTCCATTCTCCACCTCCTGTAATGTGAAGTGCTTTGAATTTGTGTTGATCCTAGGGGGACTCCGCCTCAATTTTTTTCTCATAGAGTTGCTTTGCATATTCAAACCATTGATTGGCTGTAATATTATTTTCAATTTGCTTCTTCCTTGGTTGCAGTTCCTGCCAGAAAAGCTTTGGATTATTCTTGCTTAAATATATTAACTCTTCTCTCCTTTTTACATTAACTCATCTTTTTTCCTTTTTAGTATCTGCTTATATAACTCTACATTCATCTTCTCTTTTCCTACCTTTTTCAAGGTTCTCCTTGCCATTTTGCATTTCTCATCAAACCAAGCATTCGCAGGAAAGCAATTTGATTTTGATTTCCTATTTTTTGCTCTTTTGCACTTCTCAAGTGCACTTTGGATTATATTTGTTAACTCATGGCTGCTGAAGCATTTGAAACCAATTTTCTCCTTCTGAATTAATCTCTCTAACCTTGTCTTGAAGATAGTACCATTTTCTTGTGTTAGAATAATTTTGCCCCTTGATAGTGATTGTCGAGAGCATTGGGTTTTCCTCCTATGCTGCCTTTCTTGTAACCATGATAACCTTATAAAAATTGGGTTATGGTCTGATTTTAGATCCCAAACATGCTCTCCAATACTAACTTCATCTATCTTTTCTATTAAGCTTTGTGAACACATCACATAGTCAACGACACTTGCCCCATGTATGTGTTGCAAGTGAAGTTCTTAGACCTTTTCCATCTATCTAGACCATTGAAAATAATTAAGTTGAAAGCCCCACATAGTGTAAGCAACTCATCTCCAAAATGATTGCTAACTTTGTCATCTTCTAAACACCTCACCCATTGGGGATTCTCCTCTTCAGTGAGCCAAATAGGATTCTTATCCTCTTTGCAACAAAGGATGCTAGCTTGATTATTTGTTGCTCTAGCATTGAAATCTCCCACTAAGAGAACTTATCCCTGTTGAAAGTACACGGAAATATCTTGTGTTAAAGCTACATATGGATCCCTGTGGTCAAGCCCCTTATTTTTATAAGTTTTTGAGACTTGAGGGGCAAAATAGCATGCTGCAATTCTTATGTGATTCTCATTCTCTGATATTTTCAACCAGAAATATTGTTTATTTGCATCTTATTTAAATCACTGAATGTGATGGTATTCTTTTTCTCTCACTAAAACTAATATTCCCCCATACCCTTTGCCATTTTCTTTTACCTTGTTCCAAACTGCCAACTTCAAATAACCGTCAAACGCAGGAGTTTTGCAACCATCATACTCATGAGTTTCCGTGAGACAAATTATGTCTCTACCTTCCGCAATAAGCCCTAACCCAGGTCCCCTCCTCCAAAGGTAACCTCTCCAATTCCAACAAACTAAACTTAGGTAGACCTGGGTAGGATTTGACTGCTACGCAGTTTGGCACATAAGACTCAAATTTGAGTCTTCACCCCTTTTTGTCCATGCTGCTCTTGTTGTTTCCGTCTCTATTATTGAATTCTCTGTTTTTTTCTTTACTGTCAGCTTGCTTCCCTGATTTGCCTGGAGGCCCAAACACTACAATAACGGCGTTGTCATTGTACAACCATGCCCTTTTCCCTTCATTTCTTACTGTTCTAATTTTCTCCACTTCATCCCTTCTCTCCTCTTGTTGTTTTTTGGTTAAATCTTCATCGAGGAAGAAGTATGAGCCTTTCAAGAGTTTCTTTTTGCCCAAAAGCTGTCGTTTTTCTTATACGCTTGCCATGGTGACTTTTATGAGTCGAGGCCTCTCTTCACATATCCTCCCAACCCTTCTTGCTTGGCAAATTTGCCCTTTCCAATGTAGTTTCTCTTTCAGAAAGTCTCTTGTCAAATTGAGAGTACTTTCATTCTTCCCATAATCTCTTATTCCCCTAATAGTAAAGTTTGTTTTCTATCCTGTCTTTCTTTTTGTTCTATTTCCTATGCTCTGCAATCGCTTGCATTTTCTTCTTCCTCTCTCCTTAAGTAACCATTAGCATCGCTAGCTTTGATTTCTTTTGGACTATCTTTCCCATTGTTTGTTTTTGCCTTCTATTTGGAAATCTCTGTTCGCTGAGATCCCTGTGTATCTACTTGAGTTTGTTTAGAAATTATCACATCTCTATTTGTTGTTATTACTTCTTTCATGTTTTTCCATTCTTGTTTTCCTGTCTCTAGAGCCTCTTGTAACATTGTTATATGTTCTTTTAAAATTCTATTGTCTTCCATTAGACATTGGTTTGCAACTGTGATCTCTGAAATTTTGCGGTCTCTTTCCTGTTCTCTGGCTTCCAAAATCTCCAGCCTTGTTCTGACCTTCATCAGTTCTTGGACATATAGATCTGATGACTAGGTAAGAGGTGTAGATGTGGGATTGTAAATGATTGATTCTTCCTTATTTTTGTTTCTCTTATTTATTTTCTTTTTCTTTTTCTTGATCTCGATCAGTTTTCTTCTCATTTGTCCCCATTTAAGGCGAGCAATTCTACGCCTTAAAATGCTCTCATATTGCTTTGCGTTTACCCAAATCCACCTTCCTTTTTTGTCCGTTGAAGTAATTTTGAATTGACCCAAAAGATTTGTTTCCACAAAATCTGAAATTTCTTTGCTCTTTACGCCTTGGCTCTTTTGAGCATTTTCCATGTTCTAAACGTTTGCTTATTTAGAAGTTAACTACCTCATTGATCTGTGCTCATGTTACCTCTGCTTATGTGCTCACGAAACGTTGTTCGTGAGCTCCCTGTTCATGCTCCCTGTCCACTGTGCTCACAAAACCCTGTCTTCTGCTTGTCCGCCTGTTCAGGGTGTCTGTTACCTTTGTTCACGCTGCCTTTGAATCAAACACCTGTTTTGAATTTAGAATTCCCTTCCGCCTGTTCAGGCTTCCTGTTACCTTTGTTCACGCTGCCTTCGAATCAAATGCCTTTTTTTGACTTTAGAATGACCGCCACACCTGGAGGATGACCGTGCTTTCGAGCTCTTTGCCATGGATCGAACCTGGAGCTTTCTTTCTCTATAATTTCACAAAACTGCAAAGCGATGAAGTCCCCCTACCCCTGTGCACTTGAATTTAAAATATGATATTTCCTGACCTGTGCAGTGTAAGAAAGATCATATTTTAGCAAAATTTTATGCTATCTGTCGCAAGATTCTTTGATGGTTGCAGCGCATCAGAAGTAGACTTTCCGCCGATTTCCCAGTGTTCCCTCACCTTCTTTACTCTACTGCGTTCTTTTTACCTCACGCTAATATCACCAATGTTGGTGGGGAATGGTTGCTAATTTACAACATTGGTGAAGTGCTTTGAGATTTTGGCTTGATGGTGTTGGAAAAATCACCGCACCTCTATAGAATCCGTAATTTCCACCCTGGGGATCCTAGTTACTATTTGTAACGTTTACCAATACCTGCGGGTTTTGGTGTAACAGCAAACCTCCACATGGTATCAGAGCTTGGACCCAGGTTCGATTCCCTCGAGTTGCGTTTGAGGGGGGGTGTTGGAAAAATCACTACACCTCTATAGAATCTGTAATTTCCACCCTGGGGATCCTAGTTACTGTTTGTAACGTTTACCAATACCTGCGGGTTTTGGTGTAACGACAAACCTCCACAGATGGCCCATGCCACCAAACAAGCCATCCTCTGCTCACCTGATTTGATGCAATGGTGTTATGCGTGGTAGCGTGGGTGGTCTTTGAAAGCCTGAAATTGGTCGGCCCTTTGTGCTGCTTCCGGTTTCTGCCTGTCTTGTTGTCAGGATAGTTCCTTCCCTCTGAGTTAGATATTACTGATCGAAACTTTGCAAGGGCGAAGGTGCCATCGGTTTACCACGACTCGCTATGTATCCCTGTCATGGGTTCCTTCTCCTCTAACTCTAGTGACATGCAGCAGAAAATCTGCAAAGAAATGCCAACAAAAGCATTACAATCACTGACATATTCAAAATTTGAAGCCATGAATTCTTGTGGGGTTTTCAGCTACAATTTTGCGGTCCGTTGGAGCTGCAAAGTCGTGGGTCTGTGGAGCTATGGATTCTTGGGTTTTTGAGCTGCAAATTCGTGAATTCTAGAGCTGAACAAATTATGTATTATGGAGCTGTAAAATCGAGGGTTCTAGCACTGCAAACTTTGTGAGATTTAGAGTTGAAAAATTGTAGGTCTAAGAGCGAGAAATTTGTGGGCCTTTGGGCAGTTTCCGTGATTGCTGTGCCATTTCTACGAGATATTCTGGCATCCATTTTTCACCAAATTTCAAGTAAATTCGTGGCCTTATTCTTCAGCATTTTGTGGATGGCTTTTCCAGCAACAACGTTGATGGCTATTCTAGCAAGTTCCTTCTACTTATTTAATTTGTAGCCATGGATCTGGAGATAATAGAGCCACTGCTCAGGAGCCAGGGCGCACACAGTAGGATGAATCTTTGAAATTATGTGCTTCTCTCTCTAAATCAGCAACAAAGTGATATTTCATTCCCTATGCCTTAGCAAAAAGAGGAAAAACCAATTGATTTTCTGAGATGCAGAGCAGAAAATCATGTGCCTTGGCAATTAAAAATCATACGGCAACGCCTATTTCCAACTCTATAAATCCATTAATGCACCCTTATAGTACCTGCTGCAACCCCCAAAACTCTCGACAACCCATCCTTGACGTCATCTTGAAAGTACCATGAGGATGCATGTTATTTCATGACCATTAGTTTTCTGATGGCTCTATTTTTCTGAGCAATCGAGACTGGTCATAAAAAATGGATGCATCATGCTAGTCATCGAGTTGGGCCATCACATAAACATGATGGTATATATCCATGTGGCATTCGTTCTGCCAAATGACCATTAATATAAACATTCATGGAGCATCTGGCTGCCATGCCTCTGCAGATGACCATCACATGTGTTGGTCGACTACTCCGTCTCTCTAACAGCGTTGGTCTCCGTCCCGTCGACTATGGTTCCTTTTACATTTAGTAATAGAAAGCACATGTTGTCATGACCTGTGTGATAGGAGATGAGGATCACAAGGTGAACCCTCGATTAGAAGTAGATTTTGGACGGTAGAGATTTGTGGGGGCGCAATTGAAATTAAAAAGGGCTCGGGATTGCAAATTAAAAGGGAGTCAAAAGGATCTTGGTTCTTTGTTGTGTGTTTGAATTTGCAGAGTAGAGGAAGAGAGATGGTGAGAACGAAGCGAATGGAGAGCTCAGGCTTGGGAAGACATTAAATTTTCTAATATTACTGTGATTTTCTTACTGCGATTTTCTGATTATGAAGAAACTTCCATTTGGGTTCTTCACTTCTCTGCCCCATTCAAGTCAATTTTTAGGCCTAGGTGCCTCACTCAAGTCAAATAAATACACTAAGAGCTCTGTAATTGTTTTCTGATTTCCCAAATCCATTTCTCCATCTTTTGTTTTCCTAGTTTTGTATCTCCAACTCAGTGTTATCACAATCACTTGGGATATGCACAAATCTCGCTACTATTCACGTTTTGAAACTTATTTCTGAACAAAGAATGTCGAAATGTTTCGACATGATGACAACTTTTCAGGCTCTAGGAAGATTGGAGTTATAGTTGATTAGATTTTTAATTAAATAAACAATTAATTATATTATATTATTTTTAATTTTTAAATATTCTCCATTTAATTAAATTATTCATTCCATCTAAAATTTTTGGATATTATCATATATACCCTACGAACTTTGCTCATTTTATTTCAACAACCTTCACTTTAATTCATGTCTTTGGTCAACATGTTCTCCATATATACATTTTTTATGTATTGCCTTATGTAATTCAATATTTCTTATATGCAGTTTTTAAAAATACTGCAAAAGCTATAGTAATTTTATTTGTTCAATTAAAATTACATAGTTTATTAAAATATATTTATATTTTTTAAAATTAATACAAAGGGAAAATGAAAAAAAAAAACACTTAATATAATATTTAAAAATTTTTTAATGTTGAATTTAAAAAGATGTATCTCAACATTATATTATATTTTTTTTATTAGACATTAGTATAGGGAAAGGAAGGTTGGTGAGTTCAATCAATAATAAATTAATAAAAAAGCAATTATATAAAAATAATTAATACAATTTATTAAAATTAAAATATATCATTATTTCAATAAATTTATTTATCAAATAATTGGTTTAATTCTATTTGATATTAATAAAATTGTTAAAATATATTATCATATTCCAAAACATATAAAAGATTTGATTAAAATCATATTAAAGGAAAAATAACAAAACAAAAAACATCAAGATGAAGTTGGGCCAACAAAAAAAAAAAACGTTTAGATGAAGTTATACGAACAAAATATTGATGAGAAAGGCACAAGTTGTGTCAAGAAAATATTAATAATTAGGAAGCCACAAACTTGAAAATACTAACAAAACAAATAGAGTAGTCTAATAAGGCCACAATTTTGCTCGAAAAATAATGGAAATTCTGGCAAGATTTTGATTAAAATCTGACAGAAATTTTGGGAAATCTGGGTTACAGCACTCAAGCTTCAGCATTTTGGGTACCCCAGGGGTTTTTGATGGTGATGAATCTATTTCCACCATAAAAAAAAAGGATTTAAGCAATCTTATGGTTGGATTTTTCCAAAGAAAAAATGGTACGAAAAATTGCGTTCGAAGCAAAATCAATCAAGGGACTGGAAATGCGTTATTCAATATATTAATCAATCAAGGGACTAGAAATGCTACTTTAATCATTTAATCAATGGATAAGATCAGGTTGTATATTTGATTGGATTGTCATGAATTAAACGGATGAGATTAGAAACAATTGGGATATTTCCATACTCATATTTGTAGAGCTAATCTTCTATCCTCTAACTTAATGTCTCAGGAAATAATGTCGTGATTCCTAGCACATTGTTCATTGGAAAGTGAATTTTGCAAAATAAATTGAGCAAAGAATCAGCAATGTTAGTTTGATCACAGACCCAAAAGGCAAGGTTAGGTTGTTTTGGAGACAAAGTTGTCATGGAACTAATCAGATTTTGAAGGATTGAGGGAATGAATTGTTCCTCAATATGGTCACCAAAAAAGATGTTGATGTTATTATACGATTAATAAATCCTAAGAAATCAACTCCCTCGAATCTCATTCTCACAATGAGATAATGAGACACGCTAGCTCAGATATGAAGGGGTGTGGGATTATTTAATGTATTGTATAATTTTATTTGATTTTTAACTAGTGTAAATAAATAGAGAAGTAATTAAAATAGTTGTATATACATTAGTTCAATAACTACAATTGAAATAAATAAATCTACAACATATAAACATAAAATTCAAAATGAAAGAATAGGCAGAAGCGATGAACTAATCAGAGCCTAGGCTTGAAGCCCAAGGTTCTATAGAGCATAAGTTGTTATAATTACAAATAAGGCAGTAAGATAATCAAGATTGGGGCGAGAGCCTTGTATACTGTAGAGCATAAGCTACTAAAAATAAATAATAAAACTGTTGAGAAATAGTATTACAAAAAATAAAACATAGAGAGGTATATAAACAGGTATTTGATGAATCAAAGACTGATTTTTATTAAAATGAGGCAAAGTACAACCAAAATCCTAAATTCAAGCCTCCGTGAAGATTTTTTACTAGCCCAATTATAGAATATTGTAATGTAAAGCTATCACATATAATAATTCGAGCAAGAAACAAGAGTAGTAGCGAAATGAAATCCTTCAAGCGAGTAAGATGTTGGCAACTTGCTTTTCTAAAAATAAGTAGTTGTAAGCACTAGCAGTAGCTTAGCCTGGCCTTTAAATAATAATTAAAATAATCACGAAGACACGATGTACCTAAATAATAATTAGTAATTTCAATGGAGTCACCTAGTTTGTTACCCCTTCATGATATAGGGTTGTTGTCACCATCAGGTTAGCATCATAATTTGTGAGAAACTAGAAAAATCAAGGGAATGATAAGAACCAGAAGTTATAACATACCTCTCCCTCAACGATTCTCCTTCTGCCTTCATAGATTTCTCCTCTTTTTAAGAGGGCTTCATGCAGTTTTAGTAGTTTCTCTTTAGGGTTAAAGATTGAATTAGTTGGATCTTTAATCAAATATGATTAGATAAATAAGAGGAGAAATTGTAAAGGTTGTTAAAATAATTAAACTAAGACTAGAATCTCATAGATGGGATCTTATTTAATCCATTCGATCAAGTTTTCTCTTTCTTTTATCATAAATAGTCATTATGTGTCATTTATCTGTTGACCTTTTCTCATTTCAAATAAAATTGTTGGTTGTAACATATAACACAAATAAGAATTAACCATCATAAACAAACAAGCATTTCATAAAATTCATTATTAAAGTAATCATCACAAAAACTAAAAAACAAAAATGAATCCTTGTACCTCCATGTTTCTTATTACTCCATAAAGAGTCATATCCAAGAGGTACCACAAAATACATATCATAATATGCACATAAATATAGCCATTCTCCTCAAACTAATAAGTTGTCAAAATGACAAGTACAATATCCGGTGATCAATTTACACAAATAATTTCACCTCATAAACATATTAAAAAATTGCAAACCAAGTAAGGTAACCTATGTTGTAGCATAAATGATGTGCAGAAAAAAAGAACCTTGATCATTTCTCTGCCCATGAGAAGGATATGGCTCTGCTTTTTGCTCCAACTTTTGTGGATGTGAAGTGACTGAGTGAGATGATGTGTGAGAAGAACCAGAGGGTAAGGCTTATATGTTTTTTTCTTGTTCACATGCATCTGTCATGGAAATGACAGGGAATTTTGATGGTTAAGTAGCAGGAGCAACCATTATTACATGCTACTTATAATTCTGATTTGCAAAAGGAGTATGATGAGTAGCAGGGGTAGATGGTAGGGGTGCTGCAGGAGGAATGTGAGTTATTCGTGAGGTGGCTTATCATAAGTGTGATATGTGGGAGTGGCGAAGGGGGCTATGTGGTGAAACAAAATGCCAACCATGTAAATATTTCAAAGGTTGTGCAGAAATCGTTCGTCCCCATCCATCATTGTTTGGTCAAGAAGAGGGGCAGAAACATGTGGGGGAACGAGAAAGCCTATAAAAGGTTGTTGTAGCGAAGGATGTTGTTGTGTTTCTTACTATATCATAGATTGAGGTTCCATCTAACCCAACAAATTAATGACACCATTGTTAAGCAATTTTCTTAGTTCTTAGGGATCTACATCAAAGCGGATAGAGACCCTTGGTCTCCTATCCCTTCTTAAACAAAAATGGTGATCTCTATTTCTGTTCCCTCTGCCCCTACCTCTCCCTCTATTCCTATTGAAAAACTCATTTTGCAGAAATGAATGACTAATTCCACACAAGTGATTAATGATTTAGTGCCATTTGTTATTTCAAGAACGAAACACTAAGATTGAAGAAAAAATACAGGGAAAAAGTAATCAAATAGGGACAAGGAAAAAATTCGTATGCAGAAATATCAATACAGGTAATAACATGAACTTTTAAACAAAGGTGATGGTTAATTCGAAGCAGATGCCTTTTTCCTTTTTACAAAACAAACAAATTCCAACATATATATGGAGTCATGGGTCTTCTTAAGACAAAATAGTAGTAAGAGAAACAACATAAAGTGTCCATCCCTTTTTTATTTTAGGATTTTTAGAACAAACCTATAATGGAGGAGATGAAAATAAAGTGAGACATCATAATCAAAAGATCCCAGTAACAAAATTATACAATTTTCAACATATGCTTGAATTAAGAACCCTAATGCAATGGTCCATTAGATTTTACATTAAAATGCTTGCAGGTTGCCTCGTAGTAAATCATAATATGATAGGGGCTAAAATAGACTCAAAGAATGTTTAATGCAACCGCACCATAATGGCTCAAGAAACATATAAACCCTCAAAGTGGCGGGCTTGTTTATTCAATTGGACTGTGCATTCAAATTTTCCAATGATCGGACCAAACAAAAATACAAGGAGATCCCTGTGCATGGCCTTCAAATGGGTTTTGTGCTCAGGACCGTGAGACCTGAGAGCTCCCGCATGCAGTTAATTAGAGTAAAAAAAGAATAATACACTCAAGGAGGAATAATAACAATAAACCCATTTTTAACCATAAATACAAAGCGTAACGAGACATAATATAACGAGATGTGTTATCAATTCTCGAAGCCTCGTAGATTCAAACCCACCACCATTTCTCTTCGTGAGATTCAAAAGTACTAGAAGAGTATCGACTTGTTGATAATGAAGTTTCCATTCCAACTCTTGGTGAGGGAGATCACCCAAGATTTCAAGGTAGATTTGAGGTTCTTGTCATCAGTTGTGGTAGCCATGCAAGAAGTGATGGAGGCATATTGGGTCAGGATATTTGAGGTTAGCAACTTGTGTGCCATCCATGTGAAAGAGGGTGACCATCATGCCTAAATACATCCATCTCGCTCAATATATCCACAAAGAGAGGGCATAAATAATAATCGATCTCAGTTTTGTGGTCAATACAACAATGTGTTTTCACACCACCGTATGTTTCTTTATCAAATATGTTGCACTTTCTTGCCCTCTTGAGTCCTTATTATATAGATATTCATTTTTTTTTTAATTAGACTAATTGTAGGTCAGGGTTAGTTTATTGATTTATTCACTATTGGAATGTTATTATCATGATTTCTGAAGTTTGGTTGACCTTGGATGCCTCTTGGAATAGTTTGATTCCCCAAAATCCCATTTTAAAATGTTAAAATATATTAGATAATATAATATTAATAATTTAATACGAAAGAAAAATCAACATTCATTACATTAGTTAAAAACCAATTTTAAAATAATTGAAAATATGAAAATTAATTATAATAATAAATTAATTAGATAATATTTATTTTAACTTAAATAATTTAATATTGATTTACAAGTTTTTTGGTTGTATATCTTCGAATTACTAGATTTTTTTGTCTATTCTTTCATAAGTTATTATTTAAATGCAAATGGTTGTGCAAGCACGATCTCTATAGATTGCGTAGTCACTACCACCAAGGGTTGTGCAGTCACTATCATCAGGTGTTGCACAATTAGTGCCATTAGGAACTATGCATTCACTATATCTAACAATTGTATTGTAACATCCCAGGCTCCATGAAGGAGTTACTGTGGTTATTAAATTCAGTTTTATATTTTCTGCATTAATTTTTTTTATTATGACAATGATTGAGGCTAGAAATCCATAGTACAATTTGTTACCTAATTTATGATTAATTAGGAATCCTGACGTGTTAATAAAAATAGATTGTTTACTATAATTAAAAGAAATAGTTACATCCCTACCTTGGAAAGGGAATATAGAGGGGAAAAGAAGGAAAAACACACCCACTGTGATGGATGAAAAGTCTGATCTGGAAAAATATGAACTAGACTCTCCAGATCTAACACTACTCCTCAATTTTGACAACCTAATGTGCTCAAGGGATTGAGAATTTCGAGATATGAGATCTTTAACAATGGATCTATGAAATGAAGCATTCGAGGTGGAAGATTCCCTTCTGTAACCAGATTTTTTCCTTCAGATCTTACCATTATTACCCTTTTGACTAATAGCAGACAGGGATAAGATTTCTTATCCAGAGTCGCCTTAACTCTATACAGATCCATTCCCAACTCATGAATGTGACGCCCTTTGCTTCCCTCTATGGCATCATGTACACACAGAGTGAGTAGATACTCTGCGTCCATGATTTGGTAAATGACACTGCAGAGGCCCAGGTTGTTAGTCTCCATGCCCGCATAGGAGACCAAAACCAGTATTCAGGCCATTCAAAAACTCCATTATTAGACCTGTGAGTAGTGAGATCGTGCCCTAGAAATGACGCAAAAGGTTGATCTGATGTCTGAAGAAGCTTAACTGCTTAAGGAAAGCGAAAAGACTGAGAAAACCTAACCATCGCACCAAGGTCGTCCTCTTGACATAGTTACCCTATCAATCTTTAATTTTATTTTTTAAATAATATATTCTTATCTTAAATTTTAATCAATTATTTAATTTAATTCAATCATTGTAACTTCATAATTAGTGTATTAGTTAATTAATTTTTTATCGTACAAAATGGGTGGAGTTTATAACTTGTTAATTCTATTTAGTATAAAGTCAAAATTTCACAAATATTTTTAGTCAATAAATTGTATAGATACAAATGACCATGACAATACCACAAGTAACAATGGCTATGGATTTTCCTTGCAAGCATCATCACTAGCTTTGTATGTTTGAAAATCACAAGTTTTCATGATTTCTTTTAATCAATATATATTTTCAACAATACAAATAATCACAACATCAGAGGTGACTATGACGGTGAATTTTTTTGTAACCACAATCATTCAATGTAAAATTAAAAATATATCAAATGTCCCTCAGCTTCATGATAAATACAAACAAAATAAACATAAAATTTAAAAATTAATTTACAAATTTATGTTTTATGATGATGTTTTACAAATTGTGCATACAACCCTTTGTTCTCAATAACATTATGACATTCTTGAATATGGATAGTAAACTTCAGTAAGAGTATTTTTATTTTTCTTTTTGACATCTTTATATTTTGGTGTATGTTGTCAACTGAGATACATTGTTCTCTATCTTTAAGTTGAATATGAGAACCAAATTTATCAAGTTAAAGGGTTTAGTTGGTATCAATTAGTTAAACTTTAAATAGAATATGTAATGGAACAACAATTTACATGATTGTTAGTATACTTTTGTGTGAGATTTTGTAGGATAAAACAAATGTGACTACTCCACTATAACTAAAAAGGTATCAAGCTTACAAAATCCAAGAAAATTGAATCGAACATAATTTTTTTGTACTTCAAATTATATTCTTGTTTCAATAATTATAATGCTTAAGATGGACCAACTAATCTCCAAAGTTTGTTGTTCTTAGGCATTACTTTGGAGGTGTGAATCACCTTTTTTTTTTTGCCTATCCTAGAAATGATTACTTATCTTCAATTTGTTCCTAGACATGTCCATATTGAAACACTTCAATTATCATTATCTTGCATAACCAAACCCTAATTAAAATTATTAGAGAAAGTCTATTATTACATGGTATATTAACAAAATATAAAATGTTGTGCATAATATTTTTATGCATGATATTCTCTATACATATAGACTGATCCTTGAAATGTTACAATAATTATCTACTAATTAGTAGTAATATAAAATATTATATATTCCTAGTTGTTTTCAACTAGGATTAAGACTTTGCATCAACACTAAAAATATTTTACAACAATCATAAATCAATAATATTTTTTTAATATTAATTATCAATGAGATTTTAATAATTAATTATATTAGTTAATATAAATATAGAATATACCATTTTGTATTTAGCGAATCTAATTTATAATTTAATATTATTGTATTATGAATCACCCTTAACAAAGAAAAGGAATATTGAAGGAATAGAATATTTCGGAGGGACCATCATGAGAAATAAAACACTAAATATAAATAATATAATTCTAATAGAGTAAATATTATATAAAGATTATTTAAAAAAAAGGTAACTCTTTTTTTTTTTTGGTAGGTAAGCCTTTTTATTAGAATCCATCAATATAATTTCAAGAAATATTGTGATCTTTCATTATTTCAAATTATTAGAAAAAATTATGTGAAAAAGGCCATTTCCTTTAGCAGACGTGAGAAAAAAAGGAAAGAAAACCTTTATTATCAATTTTTCAAGGATATTTATTCTTTGTGTTTTCAATTTTTTATAACATTAGCGATAATTGCTAATTGAATATTCTATCCGTACCTACATTGACATGAGAAAATATAGTAGAAATAAGTTTTGTATGTTATTGTCTATATGCCTTTCCATTATCCTCTTTATAAACACCATCATGCATGCACATTACCAATTTTTGTAGTGACTAACTCAGAGCAATGGATTCCATGGAATGCTTTTCCTTTATGATGATTGACCATCAATGGAGAAGGATTCTATGATGTACTGCTGATAAATACATATTTTGGCAAGAGAGGGAGTGTTTAAGTGAAAGAAAGAGCACCAGATAAAGCAATTTAACCACCCAATCGATACATTTGTAAGTGGTTGATCAAGATTCTTAAGCGCTAAGAAAATAGATTTATCAATATATTTGAATTGAAAATTTAGGCACTTGATTATGCTTTTGAGGTCTTAAAATACACATTTCTAGTACCGCTTATGCAAAATTTTCTGCAATAGCTTGTTGTACACCAGTGAAATTAGGGAAAAAATTGACCTTACGTGGTGGATTGGATCATGTTGGATTGATGAAGGAATATTCTATCCAATGGCATATGGGTTTGAAAATTTCTAATTCATATGATATTTTTCATCTATTTTCTCTTAAACATAATGCTTCAATTTTTTTGCATTTACGTTTTATTTTATGGGGAGCCAATGGTATAAAATATAAAAAAATTAACTTAATATTTTGGATAGTTATACTTAGTTAATATTTCGATAAAAATTCAATCCCCAAAGTTTTGAACCCTCAAATTTCAACTTTCCGAAAAAAAATTCTCCCCTAAACTTTTATATGCATTAATGAAGACTATAGATGAATTCCAAAGAGTAATACACAAGAGAAAGATGTTGAAGAAAAGTGTAGACTTCAAGAAAAAAATGAAAATATTGGAGGTTGATTCAATGAACTTAAAGACAACCCCACCAACATCACTGCCACAAATTAAAAATTAAATGATATTTTTCTCCAACCATTAGATACAAAAATTGTAATAAAGCAAGTGTATTTTTTAAATCCCCACACCAATTTCTGGGGATTTTCCAAATAAAAAATTATTATAGTTCCCAAAAATGAAACAAAAAAAATTCAAGAGGGAAAGGATAGCATGCTCGAGGTATTGGAATGTAAAGAAAATACACAAACCTAGTATGAAAACATAAAAATGGAAAGAAGATTATTGAATACTTAAGTTTGGGTTGTTTTGTGCAAATTAATCTAAATACCATGATATAAGGGACACTAAAGTAAAGATCTCATTTTAAACCAAATGAGAAGGGAGAAATGGCTACCATAAATCCTTGTCCTTGAAAATTGGAGTAAATGGAAATTTGTAGCTCCTAATTTCTTGAGCTATTTTAACCTCCATACCTAATTTTCTTATAAAATAATTTTTGGGCTACTATTAATAATTCACTATGATACAAAAAAGTTTTCCAGTCAAAATTTGAAACCCTTTAATTTCATCCAAGGGCTAAATTTCACTGCCAAAATTTTCCACTAAGATTATTTTTCCTTGAAATATGTATCCAAACAAATATTGTTATAAATAATCACAATATAACTTGTAATAAAGTTATAATTTAGTTAATTTCTATGTTTCTTGTAATCTAAGAAATGTGATAGGTATAATGGGGTACTCTTTCCGTGATTATCATGGATTGGATTTTATTTGCAGTTCGTCTAATTTATATGGCTTCCCTAGTTGGTTAGTTTAACATTAATATTTTCTTTTAAATTAAATTAAAAATAAATTCCAAAATAGATATGCCTATAATTATGCTAATGGGAAGAATAGATCTTCCATAGTTATAATTTAATTATTGAGTTGTTGGAATATATTTAAACCCCATGGAATCTTTTGGAACATTCATAGTAATATTGACATATTTAACCGCTAAAAGTTTCCAATGAGATTTTTGTTGTTGTTGTTGAAATATGCAAGCAAAAAATATTTTTATAAATAATCACAATATAATTTCTAATAGAGTTATAATTTAGTTAATGTATAGGTTTTTTTTAATCTATGAAATGTGATAGGAATAATGGAATTATCATTTTGATGGTTATCATGGATTGCATTTTATTTGCACTTGGATCCATTTAATTTATGTGGCTTCCCTAGTTTGTCTTAATTTAATGTTTAGATTTTTTTTTTTAACTTAAATTGAAAATAGATTCCAAAATATATATGCCTATGATTATGCTAGTTGTAAGAATGTGTTGGAATACTCATGGTAATATTGACATATCAATGATAATATTTCTATCCAAGTTAGGTATACTCTATTAATTAAATTATGTCAAACTAATTCATTTAAGAAAATATTATATCAACACATCATATTGGGCATCTGGTATTTCTAAGCCATGATAATGTAAGAAGAATTGTTTCCAATTAAAGGATTTTCATAATAATAGTGTCAGTGAATCTTCATGGATAAACATATTTTTATATATTATATAGCTCCAATAATAATAATAATAATAATATAGTTTAGTTAACCTTTATGAATTTTTTAATCTCGTTAATGCAATATGTATAATGGAGTTAGTGTTTTGATTCCTATCATACAGTGACTGCTATGTTTTGATTCTTATCATAACAGTGGCTGCTATTGAAATTTTGAATCCATTTAACTATATGGTCACAATAGATATAATAAAACCAATAAATCATTTTATAGTCAAAGTATTCTATATATAGTATATTTTAAATTAATTTTGAAATAATTTTTTTAATTAAATTGAGAAGAAATAGAGATTATAACTAAATTTTAAATAAATCTCAACCTTTTATTCATGACTAGTATTAAAAATATTAATTATTGATTATCAAATCTCTAGCATCAACCTATTGACTTTTGATAATTAAATTAAAATTCTAGAGATCCTATTATAAGGTACACACACATATATCAACATAACAAAATTAGGAATCATAAATATGTTTTCACAAATTTAGTTATATGCATTTTAAATTTGTAAATTATGTATTCCCATATTTTTTTTAATCACTAATATTCATTATTAATATACATAAATATATATATTTGTAATATGATTTTTTTAATATTTAATTTTTGTTTTGTTTTTGTTTTCATTTTGTCTAATCAATTCTAAATTAAATGTTGAGGCTTTGTATTGAAATCTAAGGCATTGTTGAGTTAAATTGCAATGACTTTCACTCATATTATGCAAATATCAAATGCATTCTCGATTTAAAACCTCTGTGGTTTATTTCTTTTGACTTAGAACCATTTTCTGCCAACGTTTCAAATCCCAACCAAGATTCATCATCAGGACCACTTGAATGCTTGATAGAAGAAGAGCTAATTTGAGAGATTAAATAGTAATGAGGAGAGTAAATTAAGATGAATGTCGGCTCTCATTTTTTGAATAATAATTTTGATTAATTATTGATGAGATGTCGGCTATTTATTTATT
>APFE031730100.1:89265-137360 GCA_000404065.3 Pinus taeda | reverse complement strand
AAAAAATATATACATTTTAGATAATAAAATAGAATTTTGAAATATATTCATGAGTTACAACTTGCAATGTATTTAGTAAAATGTAATTATATTTTGCTTTCTATATCTCCTCTTTTAATGATTTTTCCTCGTTACAAGCCTGCAATCTAAAATACATGTTTCCCAATCTCAAAAGCATTGGCAATCTAAAATACATGTTTCGCATTCTCAAAAGTATTGACAATCTGTCTAATGATACACTAGAGATAATCACTTGTATCATTTTTAGATTTGTGAGAGTTATGTGCACATGACGGAAATGAAAATGAAAATGATAATGATAATGATTTGAGAAAACTTGATAGTCACTGTAGGTCGAAAGACAATTTGGGATTCTTGATAATCATTATAGGTAGGAAAAATTATTTCCCATAAAGAAAAAATATTTTTTCCATATTAGTTTTTGTTAATTATGTTTCACTCTTGTGCACTCTTTCATAGTTCTTCCAACAACATTTCCTATTAAAAGCAAGGAAAAATATGGTCAAATTCAATCTATTGAATATGAACATTTTACAAAATTCAAGTGCATATCAAAAGCTAAAATTATCGTGTAAGAAGAAGAAACAAGAAAAAATGGCTTAAAAAGTAGTAAACAATTAGCCCAACTATATAATTAAATATTTGGTAAACTCCAACAAACAACAATGTATGATAAAATTCAAAACACTTATCCGTACATACATCTCAGGCTCAATTTATTATTATTAATAATACACTAAATTACAACTTTATTTAGATTATATTTATCATTAATTATAAAAATAATTAATATATGAGTTAAATATCTATATTTTTTAGAAAATGTGTAACAATATTCTTAATTATGGAGATTCACCATGATTTATTAGAAAATTCTTAACTTGTAAATAACTTCTCATAATACCATATTTATTAATACCACATGTCCAACATAATAAGTGTTGATATAAAATTTTCTTTAAATTGAAATAAATTAATTAAAAGATAATTAACTTGGAGATGAATTTTAACTTTGATTTTTGAATATTATTATGAATATTCCATAAAAGTTAAATTTTTACTATTTACTAATAATTAAATTAAAATTGTAAAAAACCTAAAAAAACATACATACTTATCTACACAAGAAAAAAATTCCAATAGTAAATTATACTAGTATAAAAATCGATAACGAGAAACAAAATACATATCAAAATACAATATCCATACATAATTAGAAAAATCCTCGAAAAATGTTTGAATCTTAATCCAGACCTTTCAGAACGGCTCCAAACTAATAGAAAATAAGAAATCCTAATAACAAATTGTTTACTCTGTTATTATTTATGCACAATAAGACATATTATGTCAAATGTAATTTTAACTTAAAGCATTTCTTTAAACTGTCCTGTAATTTGTTTTTTCCATTAATATAAATTATTTGTTTTATTTGCCAAAAATGTATTTTGGAATTATTTTCTTTTATCCCAATTTTCTACATTTGCAAAACATAGCGTAGTAAAGTAATACGAAATTCGTTTATATACATTCTTATATACTTACATACTTACTACAGTAGAAATGGATAAAATCCCAATTTTACATAGCGTAGTAAAATCAAAATTATTATACAAAATTCGTTTGAAACTCGGAAAAGTACATACATTCTGACTACAGTAGAAATGGATAAAATTCCAAGTTTCTACATTTGCCAAAACATAGCCTATTAAAATCAAAGTTGTTGTACAAAATTCGTTTGAAACTCTGAAAATTATATACATTCCAATATACTGACGACCCTAGAAATTCATTCACTAAAATTAGAGATCACCAAGGGGAAACCTGGTTGAATTGGCCATGCGGCTTTATCATTCACACATGTCCAGCTGAAAATGTACCAAGGGATTTAGGAATCTAGGGAAACATTAGATTTAAAGGATTGAGCGAAAACATAAAGAATGAGCTATTTTATTTGATTCCCCAGTGTTATTCATTTTCATTTAATCACTCCCCTACTCTATATACAATATATTGGCCAAATGATAATGACTTGTCATTCTAAGACTCACACTCTCCTTCTCTGTCATCCGCAACTCCACTAAATCCGCAACTGGTTCCACCACCACAGCTTCCACCCACCACTGGCTCCAGCATGCTCCCACGCCTCAAATCCACGACCTTCCCTTGATCCCACACCACCTGCAACTCTACCTCGAAATGCTCTGCCCCCACCTTAAAATTACTATAGCTTTTATTCAGTTTATTTTTTAAAATACTGTCATATAATATAATATTGAATTACAAAATGCAATACATGAAAAATGTTATATATGGGATGGACATGTTGATAATAAAATGAGCAAAAGTATAGTAGTTGTGTATATGATTATGATTATTTCAAAAAGTTTAGATTGAATGAATAATTTAATTTAATATTGGAGAATAAATTTAAATATATAAAATAATATTAATATTTATTTAATTTTTTATTTTAATTATAAATTTAATAAATTATATCTCTAATGCTTTCTAGAGTTCTGAAAAGTTGTCATCATGTCAAAACATTTCGAAATTCTTTGTTTGGAAATAAGTTTCAAAATGTGAATAGTAGTGAGACTTGTGCATATCCCAAGTGATTGTGATAACGCTAAGTTGGAGATACAAAACTAGGAAAACAAAAGATGGAGAAATCAATTTGGGAAATCAGAAAACAATTACAGAGCTCTTAGTGTATTTATTTGACTTGAGTGAGGCACCTGGGCCTAAAAATTGACTTGAATGGAGCAGAGGGGTGAAGAACCCAGACGGAAGTTTCTTCATAATCAGAAAATCGCAATAAGAAAATCACAGTAATATTCAGAAAATTTAAGGTCCTCCCAACCCTGAGCTCTCCGTCCGCTTCGTTCTCATCATCTGTCTTCCTCTACTCTGCAAATTCAAACACACAACAAAGAACCGAGATCCTTTTGACTCCCTTTTAATTTGCAATCCCGAGTCTTTTTTAATTTCAATTGCGCCCCCACAGATCTCTACTGTCCAAAATCTACTTCTAATTGACAATTCACCTTGTGATCCTCATCTCTTGTCACACGAATCATGACAACCTGTGATTTTTATTACTAAATGTAAAAGGAACGACGGTCGACAGGACGAAGACCAACGCTATTAGAGAGACGAAGTAGTCGACCAACACATGTGATGGTCATCTGCAGAAGCATGGCAGCCATATGCTCCATGGATGTTTATATTAATGGTCATTTGGCAAAACGAATGCCACATGGATATATACCATCATTTTTATGTGATGGCCCCACTCGATGACTAGCATGATGCATCCATTTTTTACGACCAGTCTCGATTTCTCGGAAAAATAGAGTTGTTGGAAAACTAATGGTCATGAAATAATATGCATCCTCATGGGACTGTCAAGATGACGTCAAGGATGGGCTGCCGAGAGTTTTGGGAGTTGCGGAAAGTACTATAAGGGTGCATTAATGGATCTATAGAGTTGGAAATAGGCGTTGCCAGCTAACAGATGCTTTGCAGAGAGTATCGTTCAAAAGGAGAATTCTACAAGGCCATCTTTAGCTCTACGACTGCAGTACATTCATTGCTAGGGGAGCAATAAACACAGCCAGTGCCGAAATTTCAAAATTTACTCTGCTTTTAAGTGAAAATTTGATAATCGTCATTTGTTTTTAATGCCTTACATTTTCCCTTATTCAGATTCATGAGTGTCAGATTTTTAGAGAAAATAAAAAATAATAATACAGATAAGGTACCCTTGTTTATATAAGGGAAATTAGTTTTTCAAAGCTTGCAATTGAAAATAGATTTATATCATATTAATAGTGAACATTTTGATGTTTAAATATATTTGAATTCACTTGGATTAAGGATAGTAGAATTTTCACTTTTATTAATGTTTTTGCAAGTTTTGAGCACTATTCCATGTTTAACATAATAGGCTTGTGATTAACTAAGAGATGCTCATTTAACTTGGGGGATTCATCATCTTGTCTATGTTAATGGTTACTTGATCTTGAAAATTTCTAAGTGGGGGTCTTGTAGTGACATTGAAAAACTTCTATAGCAATGGTGCATTAAGAAGTGAATTATTACAATTGCCAAGTTCCATAAATGATAAATCAAGATCGACAAGCAGAAGAGCACTGTCATCAATATCCAAGGGATTCACCTTGGGTTTCTTAGTGGCAATTGATGGGAAAAACCCGAAACAAAAGTTGGTGAGAAGACAAGTAAGCAATCCTCACCAAATGACTCCTTGTGGTAATCGGAAACAATGCTTGGTTGCACAGAGGAGAGGAGATTTTGTCCTACTCGTTTCTTGGTTGGACATGTAGCTAGATATTCAGTTAACCAGTATGATGGAAGACCTTGCTTTCGGAACTTCAAAGGAAGAATCATGATCCATTTTGATAGCAAAATAGAAGCACAATTGGAGCATTTCCCATTGAATGAGATTGTTTGCAAATTGCAAACCAATGGAACTATTATGCTAAGACCAAGGTCTACATCTACCCTCTCATTTGAGTAAATCAATAGATTGTACACGGACTCAAACTTCCAAAAAACATTAAATTTTGTTTATTGTTTCATTTACACCTCCAAGTTTTATCGGTCACTAGTCACCTACTTTATTAATTAACACCAAAAACCATCAATTGATGCCATTTTTACCTCTAGGATCTACCATGCTATAGCATAATTACTTGGTAGGTTGAAAGAGTGTTGGATCACACCGCATAAAGTGTGGATTGCATAAAGGACAAACATATTATTAAATTTTCACATTAAAGACTCAAATTGGATTCATACAAATTTGTACTTTTGTTTAACACAAATGATGGGTCAATTTACATTAGAAAATATGTTATTTAATCTATTATCATAGTAGTGATGAGTTCCTTAAAGTCATCTTATCAAGTTTAACCCTCCTTTGCTTGTAAGCAAGCCACTAGAATTTATGACAGATAACATAAATTCTTGTGTTTAACTTGTCATTATTGACATTTTGGAATTTTAATTAGTCATGAGATACATCTAAAAAAAACATTATGTAAAATTTTAAATTCCAGCCTAGTGTGCACGTGTAGAAGTGAAATTGGAACATCACATCAATCATCATATCACCAAAAAATTGAAAGAAAAAGCCATCAATGTGCATTGGTGAGTCAACAACAAAACAAAGACCTTGTTGTGAAGCATGATTGGAATTTCAAATTTACCCTCCTTGTCAAGTGAAAATTTGATGAGGTTCATTTGTTTTTCATGCACGTCATTTTACATTTTTGCAAATTCATGTTGGGAAGCAGTGTTGGAATTTCAAATTTACCCTCCTTGTCAGGTGAAAATTTAATGACAACCATTTGATTTTCATGCCTATCATTTTACATTCTATGCAAATTCATGTCAGGAAGCAAGGTTGGAATTTCAAATTTACCTTCCTTGTTAAGTAAAAATTTGATGACAGTCATTTGTTTTTCATGCCCGTCATTTTGCATTTTATGCAGATTCATGTGTCAAATTGTTTTTTGTTTGTTTGTTATATGTAAATTTGGCTAAGCTAGTTAATAGTGATTAGAAATTTGTAGTATAGGCATCTTAGCAAAAATAAACATAAAAAACTTCAAAATAAACTACAGTTGTTCAAATGAGGGAAAATAACCTTTCAAAGCGTACAACTAAAGAAGAGGCTTATACAATACTAATAATGAATATATTATGTGTAGAGTTTTCTTCCGGGATTATCGCATCAGATGGTGTTCTAGTCTCGAGATCTAGTGGAGAGGCTAAAACACAGGAGTTCTCCAAAACCCATAAATCATTTATGGAAATTCCACCTAGAGATAGCTCAATTAAATTAATTGACCATAATTGAAAATTTCCAAAGTGTAACATAGGAAAAGTGGTTAATTAATAGTAATTAATTGAGAAAAATTAGAATTCTCTAGAAACTCACATGGATCGACTTGGAGATTATTTCAACCATCGATTAAGTTTTAATCATTGTCATTGGAATCCCAACTGGAGATTATAAGAAGAGGTTGATGGGTATATGGAGAAACACCCTAGTGCAGATACTCAGTGATCTGGGCAATTCGATTTTCTAGTGCAGGTGATTCAGTAAGAGAAATCGAGCCAATGATCAAGTAGCAGGTGTCATAGGGGCAAAGACAGTGAGTCTAGAGGAATTTTTCTAGTTCCAGAGAGTCAACAACTAAAGGGTTGCAATTCCTAAAGAAGTTGCACAAAGCTTGTGCAAATAACTTTAGAGGGAGATCGATTTTGCTGAGAGGAAGGGTGATTCAATTGTCGTTGGTCCAAAAAATCTCCAAGAGGCCAAGCGAGTTACTTCCAGAGCTAAATTCATCCAGGACGTAATATTTCCAGTAGTTCTGGGGCATAGTGAGTAGAGCCTGTGCAAGCACTGCATAGAGGCTCACGCAGAGGTTGTACGAGTAGCTAGATTTTCCAGTTGTCGGAACTGGGTTAGGTGTGGTGTTGGGGTATTTGCCTCAGATTTTTGGCCAAATTATTTTACTGTTTGGATAGCCAATTAGGCATCCAAAGATTGTACTCATAATTTCTCACTAATGCATAATAATAAAACCCTCAACTATTGCATTAGTTTTCCTGCATTGAGTTTTTCCGGGGACATTTGTCCAAAAATAATGGTGTCATAATTTGTATGTGTGTGTGTGCTAGCATTTCTCAGTTTCCAGCGCTTTTATTTTCTGCAATATTTTATTTGTGAAGATTGCAGTGTGATTAATTCGTTGTTACCAAGCAATAAACTACATAATTAATTTTACAATTAGAATAATTAATTCCAGTTGTTGCAACAGAAATTTCATTGAAATTTTCACATCGTATCAGAGAATATTTGGCGGACATGAAGCTTAGAGACGAAAGAGGAAATTTTCACTGTTCAGAGGGAGCAGTAGAAAAAAATTCTCAAAGGTTGCGCAGTGCTTAGCAAGGCAGTGCAAATTGTTGGGCAAGGGTTTGATTTTCCAATTGCAATGGCAATAAAATTTGATTTTTCCATAAAAGTGATTCTAGCAAGAAGATGGAGCAACAACTCAGTATTTTCGCTAAGCAGATTTCTTGTACGGTTGCATAAGGGTCTTGCAGCAGATTGCTGGAGAAAAATTAGCATCGGGTGGAAGAGAAAGTGCACACATAGAGGAAGATTTCTCTTAGAAGCTTTGTAGCTCATAAATCCAATATTTCCAATTGTAGAAGGCAATGCAAGTTTTCCAAACTAGCCAATTGGAGTTGTTGAGATTACAGTTCGTGTGCCAGTTTTTGGAAAAGAAAATTTGAAAGGCTGAGCGAGTAATCTCAAAAAGAAATAGAATTCAAAGCGAGGAAACAATAGCCATTTTGCGCATTCCAAGAGGGAGTGAAAGTTGCAGAGCAGGAAAGGGAGGAGATTCTTGTTCATTTTCCACTTTTTGAGTTTTATATATTTTGCATCTTTCTAGAGATGGTTGTACAAGATTTCCAGGACAGTCCATGTGAGTTCACTAGAATGGAGATCTAGGCAACATATTAACTTCCAGTTGTCGGAGATATGTGCCAGAGGAAGTGCAAGTTGTCTAATGCAAGCTGCAAAGCAAAGAAGGGTCCTAGATGTTGAGAAATCTAGGGCATCAAGATTAGGTAATTTCTCTATTAATGGCAACTTCTTGTGAATGATTTTTACTTCGATAGATTATGATCTTCTCTTTAGTTAGATTATTATAGTGTTCTTCTTCATCTAACAACTACCAAAGCATAAACAATAAAGAGACAAGAGACGTAAAATGTCGGCTATCAGCTAAGGCCAAAACCTCTCCCACTTGAGAGGAAAATTGAAACAAATTCTTCTTATTTTAGAGACTTCAATTGACAAATACCAAGACCAAGACCCTTGACCTATTTGCCTCTCCAAGACCAAGATACAAAGCCTCCTTGATGAGATTCTTCTTGCTTGAGTCAACAATAGTGTAACCTTTACTTCTTCCTCCTTTTTGGCCACACTTCAGCACTTGGCTTCCTTTCTCTATGCTTCAGACCTGCAACCCTTTTTGGCCTTCTTGGAAACCCTAGTTGCAGCACATGTGAGAGATATATAGTGATTTAACCCCTTAATCTCCTTTGCTTGGATTGAATAGCTTTCTTCTCCAACTCGACTTAATGAACTTGACTTGAATACTTCTTGATTCGGCTTCTAACATAGCAAGGAATACTTCAACCCTTTTTTGCAGCAGTGACACTCCTTTTCTTCGTGTTGAGTTTTGGTAGCATCAAATGTGCTCTAAGTTTCAAATTTTGTAGGGAGGCTTAGACACATGCATTCTCCAATACCCTTAAATCGTTTGGGGAAATTCCTCTTGGAGATAGTTTTATTAAAATAATTAATTATTTTTAATGAGACCCTAAGTCTAAACTTAGGAAATTAAAATAATTAAAGGTATTAATATAAACTGTGGGTGAAACTTCTAGAAGAAGGCAGAGATCAAGTCAATATGATCCTAGCCATTAATTAGGATCTAATATAGGTCATTGATTGATCAACGAGAAGATTATAAGAGGAAGTTCGATGGGCACTTGGAGAACACATCGAATGAGTTCAAAAGATTGAATTTCTAAAGTAGAGCAGTTTCCAGAGAGAGATTTGAAGTGAGCTTTTGTAGTGAGGGGCAGTGAGTATTCAGAAGAAGGAAGTTTTCCTGGGCCGGAGAGTACGAGGCAGAGAGAGGGCATAACGACGTCTAGGGAGAGGCAGACGCTGGCCCATGCAGAGCTGACGAAGTGGCAGAGCAGGCCTTAGAGGGAGATCGAATTCTTGTTGAGGAAATCAAGTTTCAGTAGCCAGGAGCAAGGGTGTGAGATCAAAAGGCAGAGGGTCCAAAGCAGGAGTAGCATGATACCCAGCAGGGGTGATGCAAGAACTACGTAGGAGTGATGTAGTTCTGTGCAAAGGGTATGCAGAGGCTCCAGTTCAACGTGATCAGACTCATATTCTCCCAGTGACAGGGTGAGAACATTTCACCATTCATTTTGGCCAGGTTCTCTCTGTATCAGATTACGAGTTGAGCAGCCAAGAATTGTACTCAGTTTTACTACTGCATAATAATAAAACCCTCAAATCTTCTACACCGATTTTCCCACATTGGGTTTTCATGGGACATTTGTCCAAAAATAACGGTGTTATTGTGTTGTATTTTATTTCTTACTCAGTCTCTTGTTTCCACATATAAATTAATCAAGTGAAGGTCACAGTGTATGTATTTCAATATTTGTCGTAGGAAACTGCAAATAACTTGTTCATGTAAATCTAACAAGTAGAAGAAATATCATCAGTGGCTGCAGTAGGGATTCCGATTTACAAAAATTTCACATGGTATTAGAGCTGCAAGTGGAATAAGAAGATCAGTGCCAGAGAACCCAACGCTAAGCAGAAGAGGGAGATCGAAAAGCTGCAGGAGGCAACATTTCAAAACCCCAGAGGGTTTGCGCAGTTCTAACCAGAGGGTTGAAATTTCGAGGCAGGCTCTCTCCAAGTGAGATGACAGAGAGAAGGGATTCCAGATCAAGATATTTTCATTGTAGAGGGAGCAGCATTGAAGCCTCAGCGTGAGGTGAAGCTGGTGGGATGCAGATTTTTCTACAAGTAGTTTGCTAGGTAGAAAATTGTCAGAAGAGAGAAGAGAAGCATGGTTGAGAGAATTTCTTCCTAAGAGAATTCCTAGCTAGGGAATTCAAATTCTCTAGAGCTAAGTAGTAGCAAAGGGCAATAGTTTTACTAGCTCCAGTAGGAAGTGCATAGGCTATCCTAGCAGCAGCGTAGAGGAGAGAGGAGATTTTTGACATTTGTGGCAGAATTGGAAACCAGTGGCTTGAGGGATCAAGACAGGTTGGATGGGGCATCCAACTATGTCATCTGGAAGGCAAGAATGGTGTTCCTTCTAGATGAGCATGCCCCAAGACATACGTCGACAACGTGGTGGTTGTCTCTACAAATGTAGACCTGTTGAAGAAATACAAGGATAAGATGGTGAAGACGGAAAGAATGATCCTCGACGGAGTGAAGGATCATGTGATCTGTCACATCGCTAGCAGAGGGACTACTAAAGAGATATGGGATGCTTTGTCTATGTTATATCAGGGATCTTCCGAGCAATGGAAGATGTACCTTGAATATAAGTTGAGATCTACTCAGTTGCAAAAAGGGGAGCGTGTGGATCCATTCCTCACGAAGCTTTAGGAGACCCATGATGAATTGTCTATTGTGGGGCATACACCTCAATATTCAGAGTTTATTAGGCTGGCCCTCAATTTTGTCTCGGATGAGTGGCAAGTCTTTGACCAGAGTATCTTGGGCAGAGTAGCTTTCTCGAATTGGGATGAGACGTGTGTTAGTTTTTGATAGAATCGGATGTGCTCTAGACATGAAAATTAGTGGAGAGACTAAGGTACATGAGCTCTAAGGAACCCAGAAACTGTTTGGTGAAATTCCACCTGGATTGTATTTTATTAAAATAATTAATATATTTAATGGGGTTCCTAAGCCTAAATTTATAAAAATTAAAGTATTAATGGGTATTAATCAAAATATGGGTGAGAATGTTCTAGAAATCGGATCAAGTCAATTTTTTTAATCTTAGTCGTTGATTAGATACTTAATCTCAGTCTTTGAAGTCTCAACCAGAAAAGTATAAGAAGGAGGCTTGGGGTTCATTCAGAAACACGTTGAGACAACGAATTGATCTAGTGTTCGAAATTTCTAGGGCTTGGAAGGTGAGAAATTCAAACTAAGTGATCATTCTGTAGTAGAGGGGTAGGGATAGTTCGGGAACAGTGGGGAGAGAGACGGAGAGCCACCGGGAGGTAGAACAACACCTAGAGGGACTCACACTGGGCTAGTTTGGGCCCACACAAGCTTGATGCAGAGCTAGAAGGGCTAGCGCAGAAGGTAAGTTGCCTTCACACAGAAATATGGAACTGTTGGGGAGCTATTAGAACAACCGGGAGAGGTTGACGCAAAAGCTCCAAGAGGAAGAAGAGACAGTGCAGGGCTGACATAGGGCCTCTAAGGCTAATGCAGGGCCTACGCAGGGTCAACGCAGAGATAGTCGGGGGTTTGCCAGTTCTGCTGCTAGGTGAAGTGAGGTAATCTCTCTCAGTTTTCCACCATTATATTTTTCTTTGTAACTGGATTACTGGGAGGGCATCGAACATTGTATTCAAAACTATTGCTTAATAAGATAAAACCCTCAGAGTTGTTGCACCGATTTTCCCGCATTAGGTTTTTCCATGGACTTTTTTTTCCAAAAATAACAGTGTCCTATGTATCTTGTTCTTTGCTCAGTTTCTTGTTTCATGTAATCAAATTAAATTGGTGTAGGTTGTAGAAGTAATTTACATCAGTTTTTTCAAGAAAATAAATTGATAATGTATATTAAAATAAAGTAGGAGAAGTAAATTCAGTTTTGTTGTAGTAGGGGTTCCTTAAGTATAGGAATTTTCACATTGTATCAAAGCATTGATTTTGAAATATGAAGAAAAGATCCAGCACTAAGCAGAGAGGCCAATAGCTGCATTTGGCAACAATTCGAATCCCCTTGAAGGGATTGTGTAGTCCTTGCTGGGAAAGCGGGGATTCTGAGGAAATCTCTCTCTAGGAGAGTCAACAAAGATGTATGATTTACAGTTCATGATCTTGTAGAGGTAGAGGGAGTGACATAGAGCCTAAGCGCAGTGCTTGAAGGATGCAATTTATGTCGTGGCAAAAATCCATCGGAAAAGAGCGAAGACACATAGAAGGGGAATTTTCTCCTCAGAGGACTTTTTTTGCCAAAAGTTCGAATTTTTCACTTGTCGGGTCGCTGACCAGTGTTGCGTAGTGACTAGAGGAGTCAATTCGACAATTTGGGTGAGATGGCATCACATGGACTCAGAGATCAGGACAGGTTGGAAGGAGCTTCCAACTATGTCATATGGAAGACCAAAATCTTAGTTGTTCCGGAGGAATACCATCTCGAAGCTTACGTCAAGAGTGTTGTGGATGTTCTCGGAGACAATGATCAAAAGAAGAAGTACAAGGCCGAGCAGGCAAAGGAGAAGAGGTACATACTCGATGGAGTTTGAGATCATGTGGTATCACACTTACAGGGCAAAGATACAACCCGAGAAATGTGGGAAGATTTGTCTTCACTGTATGAAGGTTCTTTTGAATAGTGGAAAATGTACTTAGAACAAAAGTTGCAATAGACACTGATGTATAAGGGAGAAGGGGTTAACTCCTATCTTCAACGTCTTTAGGACACTAGAGACCAACTTGCTGTAGTGGGGTATACTCCTCAGTCTACTGCGAGGGTAAGGATGACCCTGAATGGAGTCTCAAATGAATGAAAAGACTTTTCCCAAAGTATATTGGGCAGGGAAAGACTACTTTCATGGGAGGAGATGTGGGTAGCCCTTCAACATGAAGAATTAAGGAGGGATATGGTTAAGGTCAACCTCAATGGCAGTAGTGGGAGTGTCATGAAGACCAAGGAGGAGGAGGAGAACATAACTCTAGCATCAAAGGGACAACAGAAGAAAAAGCGAAAGAAGGACATTTCGAAGGTGAAATGTTTCAGATGTGGCGAGATGGGCCACTTTGTATCCCAGTGTCCTTTGAAGCAAAAGGTTAAGGATGAGAAACATGATCCTAAGGTTGTTCCAAAAAAAATTGACGAAGATGAGTTTTCCATCAATGCCCAAGCATCTCCAGGAGGGAAATGGGGCGATATAGCACTATAGTCGGGAGGATTACATGTGGGCAAGATCCTTGAAGAACCCACCTCTTGGATCAATTCCTTTCTACGGGAGCCCGAGATTTAGTAGTAGCGAGATGCACTTAGTGTCAGATGATGCAGTGGGTTGGTTGGAGAGACAGATGCAGTAGCCTGAGACCAGAGATTGATCGGCGCAGAGCAAGGTTGGAAGTAGTGTAGATGGCACAATGCTAAAGTTAGTAGCAGGGAAGAAGATTCAGAGGGTTAGAGACTAGTAGTAGTCATTTCCAACATTCACATGGTATTATTCTGAGCACATTTAGTTTAGTAATTTTGGGTGTTTTTTTAGTTGTTTCTCTTAGCAATTGAGTTGTAGTATGAATGCAGTGCTAGCAACATAGGAGATGCAGCATTTGAGAGGGAGTTGTAATACAAATGCATCAGTGGCAATGGCAGTGTCATGGGTAGCAGTACAGTAGCAACAGTAGCACAATGCATAGGGGCTTCACTCAATGAACCTATGACATATCATGTGTGTTTGTGGCATATTAAACAATACCCTTAATTTGACTAAATATTGGAAAATACCTATAAAAATCACATTATTTAACCCCCTACCAATATGAACTCAATACACATTCCCAATTTAGAAACCCCTTCTTTCACTAGATATTGTAGGTATCCATTTTTAACATTTTGTTATACCCCTTTATATTTTTCATTAACTTTGGGCTCCATTTTTTATACCTTCCAATATAAAAACCCTCTACCCCCTAAATATCCCCCAATATATTATGTCATTTTTTCCTCAATAAATGTCCCCCAATATGAATCCACGTGGTATGGTATTGGTTCCCTAGTGAAGCCCCCATGGCACAGTGATGATGGCAGCAACAATGGGAAAAGGAGATGCTTCAGAGATAGAGCAGCATGTAGTTGGACATTGTTGCTAGAGCACATTCATTGCTAAGAGGGAGTGTTAGCTTTTGGTAGCATCAGATGTGCTCTATCCATGAAAATTGGTATAGAGTCTAAGGCACATTAGTTCTAAAGAACCCAAAAACCGTTTGGTGAAATTATACTCAGATTATATTTTATGAAAATAATTAATATTTTTAATGGGGTTCCTAAGTCTAAACTTAGGAAAATTAAAGTATTAATGGGTATTAATCAAAATATAGGTGAGAATGTTCTAAAAAGCAGATCAAGTCAATATTTTAATCTTAGCCGTTGATTATAGATTTAATCTCTACTATTTAAGTCTCAATGAGAAAAGTATAAGGAGGCTTATGGTTCATTCAGAAACACACTGAGAGAAGGAATTGATCTAGAGTTCGAAATTTTTGTGGCTTGGAAGCTGAGAAATTTGAACTCAGTGATCATTCTGCAACAGAGGGGTAGGGATAGTTCGGGAATATTGGGCAAAGAGACGGAGAGCCATAAGTGGAGGCAGCACAACACCTAGAGGGACTGATGTTGGGTCGAAGGTCAGTCTCGACCCACGCAAACTTGACATAGAGGGAGAAGGGCCAATGCAGGAGGGAAGCTGCCTTTACACAGAAATATGGAACTATTGGGGAGCTTCTAGAACAGTCAGGAGAGGTTGACGCAGAAGCTCCAAGAGGCAGAAGAGACAGCGCAGGGCTGATGTAGAGCCTCTGAGGCTGACGCAGGGCCTACCTAGGGCCAGCGCAGAGATAGTCGGGGGTTTGCCAATTCTACTACCAGATCAACCGAAAATTGCCGGTTGAAGTGAGGTAGTCCCACTCAGTTTTCTGGAATTATATTTTTCTCTATAACTAGATTTCTAGGAGGGAATCTAGCATTGTATTCAGAACTACTGCTTAATAATATAAAACCCTCAGTGCTGCTGCACCTGTTTTCCCGCATTGGGTTTTTCTGGGGACTATTTTGTCCAAAACTAATGGTGTCCTATGTATCTTTTTCTTTGCTCAGTTTCTTGTTTCATGTAATCAACTTAAATTGGTGTAGGCTGCAAAAGTAATTTACTTCAGTATTTTTCAGAAAATAACTTGATAATGTATATTAAAATCAAGTACGAGAAGTAAATTTAGTTTTTCTACAATAGGGGTTCCTTAAGAATAGGAATTTTCACAATGTTGGCAACTCTAAAACAAGAGGAGATGAGGAGAGACTTAGTCAAGGTTAAACTTGATGGAAGCAATGACAATGGGTTGAAGCCCAAGCTGGAGGAGGAGAATGAAACCCTCACATTCAAGGGACAACAGGAGTAGTGGAGACGTAAGAAGGACGTCTTGAAGATCAAGTGTTTCAGTTGTGGTGAGATGGGTCACTACGCTACATAATGTCCTCTCGAGAAGAAGGACAAGGATGAGAAACATGATCTGAAGGCTGCGCTTGCAAAGATCGAGGAAGAAGAGTTTTCCATGACAACTGAGATACCTCCAAGAGGGAGGTGGGTTGATTTGGAGTTGTAGTTCGAAAGAGCTACAGATGGGCAAGATCCTTGAGGAGCCCACCTCTAGGATCATTTCCTCGCTACGGGAGCCCAGATCAAAAGTAGCAAGATGGACTAGTGTCAGATGTTGTCGAGGAGTGTCGGGGAGACAGTTGTAGTGGCTAGGAGCACCAGAAACTGAACAACACAGAGCAAAGGTCAACAACAACACAATAGATGCAAAGGCATAGCGTAGAGACTAGCAGCAGTCAGACTTCAACATTCACATGGTATTTAACTGAACACAGTTAGTTCAGTAATTTGGGATGTTTTTCTGTTGCTGATGTAGTAGCAGCAACAGTTTACAGTGCATTGGCAATTGGCAATGGCAGTGCTAGCAACAACACAGATGCAACACTTGAGAGGGAGATGTAGTATGGATGCAGTGTTGACAGTGGCAGTGTCAGCAACAGTACAGTTAAAACAACATTGTAGTAGTTGGTGGACATAATGTCAGACATCAGCAGCGCAGAGGACGACGTTATGAAGCCAGGGTGATGCTTCAGTGGGATGCATTGCTAGAGCACATTCCTCGCTAAGAGGCAGTGTTGATTTATGGTAGCATCTGATGTGATCTAAGTCTCAAATTTTGCAAGGGGTCTTAGACACATGCATTCTCCAATACCCAGAAATAATTTTGGGAAATTCTACCCAGATACAGTTTTATTAAAATAATTATTTATTTTTAATGAAACCCTAAGTCTAAACTTAGGAAATTAAAATGATTAAAGGGTATTAATATAAATTGTGTGTGAAACCTCTAGAAGAAGGTAGAGATCAAGTCAATATGATCCTAGCCATTGATTATGATCTAATCTGGGGCATTGATTGGTCAACGAGAGGATTATAAGAGAAAGCTTGATGGGCACTTGGAGAACACACCGAGTGAGTTTAGAAGATCGAATTTATGAAGCAGAGTAGTTGCTAGAGAGAGATTCAAAGTGAGCTTTCGTAGTGAGGGGCAGTGAATATCCGAAAGAAGGAATTTTTCCTGGGTCGGAGAGTATGAGGCAGAGAGAGGGCAGAACAACGTCCAATGAGAGGCAGACGCTATCCCACATAGAGCTAACATAGTGGCAGCACATGCCTCAGAGGGAGATCAAATTCCTGCCGAGGAAATCGAGTTTCAGTAGCCGAGAGCCAAGGTGTGAGACCGAGAAGCAGAGATTCAGATTTTCCAGCCAGCATAGGGTCCAGAGCAAAAGCAACCTGATACCCAACAGGGTGTTGGAAATACTGAGGGGGGGTGAATCAATATTCCTTAGCAATTAGCACTTTTAAATATTTTCTGAGCATTAGCTAATATTCAATTATTATTAATGTTTATGTAGTAATAACAGTAAATAAAAGAACATAGTAGGCACAAGAGTTTTATGTGGAAAACCCCCTCCGAGTCAAAAACCACCGAACATTTTTCTAATAAATTCTTTAATCTTCAACCACAACTGAAATGAAAGAAACAACTTCCTAGAAGTCTAGAAACACATTCTTCTCCATCTCCCACTATAAGGATGCCCCAATGCCCTGGTTTCTTCAGTAATCAACTGAATTGATGCCCCAACACCCTAGCGAGCCACAACTTGCCCTAGAACCACCCTACCACCCTGAAGTGTTCACAGGCCCCAACCTATAGGCGACTTCATACACCTTCCTAGTACCTCCCTACCACCCTATAATGACAAAAATTAGAAACAAAAGTGTGGATTCTTGTACCAAGGATAATGATCCATGATACAATATGGTTTACAATGATTTTGACCAAACACCCAATCAAACCATGACATCATCCCAACATAGACTCCTATACCTCCCAATAATGCCTTTTCAACTCTAGGCAGATTGACTCTTTTACAATAATGACTCTTCCAATAATGACTCTTCCAATAATGACACTTTTACAAATGACTCTTTTACAACTTTACAATGATGACTCTTCGCCTTGACAATTCTTCAAAATATACGGATGGTTGTCATGTCTTCAAAGGATGTCCCGCTGCAATGCTTCCTTTGATTTGTTACTTCTTCTCTTGAATTATTGCTTGAAGTTGTACTTGAATCTTCTTCTACCTGCATGCAAAATTTGCCTAGCAAAACCAATCCTAAAACAAAACAAAAAATACCCGTCAACTTACCTCTACCTGCAAAACACATGTCAGTGCATAATAATGAATAAATACAAATTAAAAATTACAATGTGTACATGAAGTGTGCTTGTAACTTTTGTTTTTGACTTGCTGCAACAGTAGACAAAGACTCCCACTCCTTATGTAGGCCTGGACTCTATGCAAGACTATATCCAAAACTGACCTAAAGATATATACAATAAAAGCTAATGACAGACCCTAGACTTGTGATGGACCAAGTTCTAAGTACAACAATAGAGACCATTCTATCAATTATGGCAAGACAAGTAACATGAACTTACAACATCATATAGATTTAGCAGACTTGGTGTAGCATCAAGAATATGTAGCATCAAATGTGTAGTATCAAGAATAGGACATCTGAAATGTGGTATCAAAATTAACTGTGACCTATAGAGACAAAGATATAACTGAGACCCCTTTTTTACTTATGTTGTCCTTGCAAAAACATATGTCATAGATGATACTCATATTTCAAATGTAAACACTAATCATACATTGTTATTGGGAAATCTAGTGTCTATGCAGAGCTTCTAGTCCCACTAAGACGGGTAGCTATCTTAGAAACAAACAGATTAAAGTTACTTTCACTTTCCTTTACGAGAAGTAGATAGGAGAGGAGCAAAGAATACCAACCGCAATCTTTCGCTTGGTTCTCTACTTGTTCCTTATCCTCTTTGATAGATCTTTGTCGCTCCTCCCTTGACCACTCCACTTCAAAGAGTACCTGTAAAGTCAAAGCAACATAATACCTTCAAAGTGCAGAGATATACAATCATAAACAATATAGGACCAGATATATATTGACCACACATATGCATATGTTAGCAAACATACAAGAATGTGGAGGAAAATTTGAATAACTTTATTGATATAGAGACTAGAAGAGAGGATTACAACTCATTGATCTGACCCAGCGTCATACTCCCAGCACGAAAGCCCTTCTTCACCTCATGAAAAGCTTATATCACCCAACACTATGATATTCCACCAAGAAACCAACAGCACTTCCTTACAAGATACAATATTCCAACCTTTCGATCTCTGGGATGAGGGATCCATATATAGATGATTGCAGGGGGGTGAGTCAGCTTCTGGGATTTTGATTAGTGTATTCTCCCTGATAGTCCTTGATTCCACTTGGAGATTGATGATCTCTTACTCATCCCTGGGCAAATTCAGAGAGGCAAGTGTCACAAGAGAAGTTTCTAGAAGATTCCATGATCATCCACCTTTCAAACTGTCTCTGCCATTTGTCTACTCTCACCCATCGCACCCTACAGAAGGGATTTTCAGTATGCATTGCACTTTTTGCACTGAGCACGTGAGATGCATCGCACCCTCTGCATTGAGCAGTCTGTATGGTCTAGTTTTGACCAGTTCTGAGCAGTTTTCTGTGGAGAACTTCTGGGAGATGATGTAATTAGTTGACCTTGTTCCTTTAGGATATGAAACAACACTTTTAGGGACTTATAATCCCTTGGTTTATGGACATATGTGATTGGGGTTACAGTGCCCAAATATGTCTATAACAGTTGCCCCCTAAAGCATGAGGTCATAGATCTTTGATGTCGGGTGAAATTCTTTATCATGAGGATCCGAGGTTTTTTCAAACTGGAAGGCGACCTATAATAAGATACAATACAATACATTATCTTCATAATATTTTCATGATCTAGCTGAGGCGGGAATTCCCATGCTTAGCTTTATAAATTCATTTTTATGTACATAGGACAGACAACCGTCTGTGTGGCAAACTGATGATTCTGATAGATCCATCATCCTTTGATTTGGATGATCATCTGTGCAGTAATGATCTACATTTGATGTCTTTATTTTCTTGAAAGGATGAGGCGTGAAGGTATTGCAGTGGGTGAGACACAAGCTGGGTTGGTGAATTCTCTGATCGACTTCTCTTGAACATATCGGTGACACTGAAATGGATCAGTAGCGTTAACCCCAAAGATGGATGGTACGATGGACCAATGGTAGTATGACCAGTGAACGGAATAACTCGACCCGACTCAATCATGGTGATGGAGTGAAAGTGTCATGTTCAAGAGCGACTCGCTACCAATAAAGTTTCTTCAAGTTTTCTTCCCAATTTTCCCCAGTCATTGTTGACCAGTACCTCTTTATTTTTATCAAGCTTGAGGAGGATAACATATGCTTGTTCTATAATTTTCCCTTCGGGAAAACCTGTCGCTATGTTTTAATGAGCCTAGCGATAGTGAAACTCGTTCTTGTCCCTATGGACAAGTTTGTCGCCATTGGTTTTAACGAGTTTAACGACAAAGACAACTTGGTCCTTTTTCAATTTTAGAGATTTTGAAAAGGGACGGAAAGGAAACTCCAGTAATCCATTTTCGTCATATAATCCCTTAAGTCCAAAAAAGTATAAAATAATAAGAAAGGGATGAATTTTCGATAGTTTTAACAAGCCGAACAAGACAAACACTCGATCCTTTTGTGTAATAATCCCTAAGGTCCAAAAATATTAAAATCTAGAGGAGGGATAGCACTCCTAGTAGCTTTAACGAGCTGGAGAGGCCAACTGCTCGGCAATTTTTTCATATTTTATGAGTCAGGTGAAAAGAGCTTAAAGGAGACTCATTTTTGAGGAACAAGTGATATTTTCCGGTAGCTGCTAATTCCAGGTAAGGTTTGGAATTTTCCAATCACGGCAGTGTCACAAGGATGGCTAACAGAATCACTCTTCGCAAATGTTCCTCAAAAGGGTAAACAATCAAATGGAGGCGTATGATCGGCTAAACAGAGTGGAGGTGATGGTAAGAACACGACCAAGGCTCAAAAAGCTGATGATAATGCATTCGCAATGGTTATTTACCAGATATTGGTTCATTTTTTAATGAGCTTAAACTCTGGGGGAACATTTGCCCATTGCTTAGGTTTAATTTTTAACGAGCTTGAATTTTGCATAAAAACTGCTCGTTCCAGTCGTATAATAAGGATGTCTCATCGATAGATTCCATTTTTGTGGAGCTTTCACCTTTCAAAGCTTTGCTCCATATCCTTTCACTATGCAAGTTAGGAACGACCAATCCTACGAGTTTAAAGGGTTGAGAATCTACAAACTAAGAAAATAAATGGTCGCTCTTCTCTTGCATGCAAAAAGGTTTGCATGCCCCTAGGTATAGTGAAATAAGTTTCTAGGCTACCATATAGAAGTTCTCGCATTTGCAAGATAGTCTCCATCCACGTAGTAGACAGAAACACTCCCCGGCTTAGTCCATTTGGACAAAGGTGATTCTAGCTCTAACCACCTAACCTTGACGATGGAATCTTATTCTGGTCTAATCTCATTTTCCTCAACGGACGGGTGTCAGACTAGTCATATATCCTTCCCGGAAACATACCCTATACCCAAAGTTTCCCTACCGAAGCAGACCAGGGTGCATGCCCCCTGGGTTTCAGTCATGGCCACCGAATTACTCGCGTTCTTCAGGTGGACGGACTGGAGATTGATGAGACATTCCTTGCATGAAAAGACCAGTTAGGGATGGTACTTGACTATTAGCTATGTGTGAGCCGAGGAATGAAAGCTGGTCTACGAGCTGGACCACTCGGCCTTCATGTGGAAAACACATTACTCGAAAGAGTGAGGAGACAATGGCTCCCATGCTATAAATATAGTCACGCCCAAGGAGTAGATTATAATCTAAATGTCCTTGGACTACCATTACGTTCAGATACACAGTTTTCCCTCTTAAAGTTATAGGCAAACTCGGAAGGATCCCTAACAGTTGATTGGTTCCTTTATCGAAGCCTGTTAGGTTTCGCATCTCAGGCAGAAGCGATGGCGAACCAAGCGCTTTCCAAGCAGTTGAGGAAAGGATACTCACAGAAGCCCCTTCATCTATTATGGTACCGACCATGACCATTCTGTAAGCTTGTACAATGATTTGGAACGGTACATTAGACGGTCAACGGGGTCTGCCTAGTAGATTCCAATCAAAGGAAACAACTAGGTTGCTCGAAGGTGGGACCGAATAAACGGCCGGATATGACCCTGACGAACTTCCTTCCTGCAGTAAAGGAACGGGTAGATTTCACCCATGTTCATCAGTCTGTGTCTACGAAAAGAATTTGAACAGTGTCGTTCTCATTCTCTTCAACGACTGTATCATCTGAAGATGGACCTTCTGAAGACAGGACCGGGTCGACTGCCGCCTCAACCTTTTGACTTTCGTTTGGTGTGGATTCCGAGGGCTTATCTTCAATGATAGATGCTTCGACCGACCACAAAGTCGTGTTAGTCAGATTTTCAACTAGCGATGGACTCGGCAAGAGTTTCTTGTACCCAGGAGGAAGTCGTAGTGGTGAAGTAGGACGGTTATCCAAGACTCTTTTAGCTTCATCCAGGAAGGGACAACGGTGGACGGCATGATTTCCTTCACACAGTTTGCAAGGAAATTTACATTTTCCTTTCTATCCAGAGACTTCGTTTTCACTAGTTGACGGTGTACTCTCAACCTGATCGTCAGAGGTTGATGACACCGGATTGTGCAAACGAGGAGACCAATCCCTTAAGATCCAAGGGATGCAAGGACAATCTCGATGATAGTGGTCCCCTTTGCAAATGGCACATGGAGATTTTGGTTTGGATGGTGCAGCGTGTGGATTTTCACTAGATGGTGCACGGTTATCCCTTTTTGCCTTTGGCTCCTTCTTTTTCTTCTCCTTCTCCTTCCCTTTCTTCTTCTTCTCATTCACTTGGTCTGTAGCTTTACCAGCTTTACCAAGCGAAGAGGAAGGAGGAGAGGGAGAAACAAGTGAAGCAGAAGGTTGGGGGGTAACTCTAGTATCATCTAGTTGTTGACTTGATTGTTCAGGAACTGAGGCGGTTTGAATGACAGAGGTCGAGAAGAGCCATATTGGCAAGCCGATTGTCAGTCCTGGGAGGGACAATGTGGCCATATTGAGGTGCACCAACATCTCCCCAAGAGGAGAAAGGACTAGGATTTCCCCCAAGGGGAAATCCTTGGTTGGTGGACTCCATTTTTCTCAACCTAAGACCAACGAGGGAACAATGACGTTATTTCGATTAAAATAAATTTTAAACGCTTTGACAGAACTTGCTTTTTCAATTTTTAAGAGTCGAGAAAAAGCTAAAGATGACTCTAGTCACCTTCGATCTTTAATGAGCCTGAAGTGACAAGTGCTCAGATGGACCTTTTCCTTTAAGGAGTCTGAAAAGGAATGAAAGAGACTACTCTGGAAATCTAGATAGAGGGATTACCAAACCAATTGCAAAACTGCATAATAATTTTTACGGTACGACAGTCAATCTTCCTGAATGTTGTGTTCAGTGCATTGCGTTCAATAGGGCGGCAGACACGGCTTCCTAAGGATAAAGGATATAGCCTATATTGTGGTCTCCCAATATATACTCGATGGTACGTGGGAGCACAAGTCCGTACTGGCACTTATCGTCTCAAAGAGGAGGAATCACCCAACCTACAATGAAAGCGATAGTTACCAGGCTTTACGATGCGGGAATACGTCTCTAGCCTAGACTTCTAAATGTTGTGCGTTAGGTTCCAAAGCATTTTTATGTTCATTGAATTTATTTTACAGTTGATCTTTCTTAAGAAGTTTCCCTTTTAGGTTCACCGCGTGATGTAGATATACAATTCCTAAAATGCAATCTAAGATGATAAACAATCGTTTAATCTTCTTTTTGTAATGAAAATCCTAGCTACTAAGGAAAGAGAAATGAGATTCTTTCAACATAGAGCAAAAAGCACACACTAGATGCACTGTCATAAATCAAACCAACAAGCAGTCTAAATGCAAATGCACATGCATGTATTTGTTTTCTCTTTCTTAATGTGTAAATGACAAAAAGAATGCTAAGTACAAATTTGAATCATTTCAAGCGACAGTACTAATGATTTTCTTTTCAAAAAACGGAAGGAAGATAATGATGACACTTTACAATTTTGAATTGAAAAATACTTTCGACACTCGAAAAATTATTAATTCAAATCAAATACAAGAGTAACAGTGTAATTGACCACCAAGAACAATAGGATTCTTTTCTTTGACTGAAAACGACACTTGCGACACTTCCAAATCAAAAGACGACAATTTGATTACGTTACTTCTTTGTAAAGGAGAACCGTAAATGGTGAACAATACATAAAAACATTTACACTTCTTTGTACTATGGAGGCTGAATCATGCAAAGGAAAGGAGCTTCTACAGTGGTATACTAATCATAGACAGCAAAACTCCTAAATAAAGATGAAGAGAGTGAACAAAAACCAAAATCTAGAAGTAGAAGAGGTCTTATCTGATCATCGCACCTGTAACACAGAGAAAGAGTAATGCATCTCACCTACTGCACACGGGAGGTGCGATGCATCCAGATTCCCAAGAGGAGAAGGTGCGATGGTCCAAGGATGAGACTTTAACTGGGTTCTTGGTCACAGTTTGCAGCTCAGTTCAAGGGTTTAAGCCAAGAAAATGATAGTCAGTAGTTGCAAATCACAGGGGCTGACCTAATGAGGCTACTTGAGCCACCACTAGGGCAATTAGGATGTTTGCAAACCAATTGTTTAGTTTATAAACAAAAACTGGAGATAGACTGAAGCAGCATTGATCTACTTTGCACTTGCATAGCAAATGCAGTTCGAAGGCTAGCTGGCTTGACTTCAAGCTCCATCTGTAAGTTTATAAAGCAAAAAAATATAGACAAGAAAACAATCTATTCGCTCCCCAGTGCAGTCGCCATTTTGTTATCAGGAAATCTAGTGTCTATGCAGAGCTGCTAGTCCCACTAAGACTGGTAGCTATCTTAGAAACAAACAGATTAAAGTTACTTTCGCTTTCCTTTACAAGAAGTAGATAGGAGAGGAGCAAATAATACCAACCGCAATCTTTCGCTTGGTTCTCTACTTGTTCCTTCTCCTCTTTGATAGATCTTTGCCGCTCCTCCCTTGACCACTCCACTTCAAAGAGTACCTGTAAAGTCAAAGTAGCATAATACCTTCAAAGTGCAGATATCTACAATCATAAACAATATAGGACCAGATATATATTGACCACACATATGCATATGTTAGCAAACATACAAGAATGTGGAGGAAAACTTGAATAACTTTATTGATATAGAGATTAGAAGAGAGGATTACAACTCATTGATCTGACCCAGCGTCATCCTCCCAGCATGAAAGCCCTTCTTCACCTCATGAAAATCTTAGATCGCCCAACACTATGATATTCCACCAAGAAACCAACATCACTTCCTTACAAGATACAAGATTCCAGCCTTTGGATCTCTGGGATGAGGGATCCATATATAGATGATTGCAGGGGGGTGAGTCAGCTTCTGGGATTTTGATTAGTGTCTTCTCTCTGATATTCCTTGATTCCACTTGGAGATTGATGATCTCTTACTCATCCCTGGGTGAATTCAGAGAGGCAAGTGTCACAGGAGAAGTTTCTGGAAGATTCCATGATTCATCCACCTTGCAAACTATTTCTGCCATTTGTCTACTCTCACCCATTGCACCCTATAGAAGGGATTTTCAATATGCATCACACTTTTTGCACTGGTCAGGTGAGATGCATCGCACCCTCTACACTGAGCAGTCTGTATGGTCCAGTTTTGACCAGTTTTGAGCAGTTTTCTATGGAGAACTTCTAGGAGATGATGTAATCAGCTGACCTTGTTCCTTTAGGGTATGAAACAACACTTTTAGGGACTTAGAAGCCCTTGGTTTATGGACATATGTGATTGGGGTTGCAGTGCCAAAATATGTCTATAACATACATACCTTGTTGTAGGATACTTACCCTTGATTGTTGATGTGTGGTCCTTACTATAGTGATCCTTGACTGCATTCTTTTTCTTACCTTCTGGGAGCTCGATATTGAATCTATTGTATCTATGTAATTTCGTATCTCCAAGGTCTGAAATTTTGTCCAATGGTAGCCCTCTGAGTCCTCTTTCCAACCCCATAGGTTTGATTAAGATTGGATTCTTCAAGAAAGAGTTATGCCCAATCTCCCACGATGACCTGATTATAACCTGGTTCAGTAGAGAGAATTTGTACAAAGTGCCACGTGTCACTGTTGCGACCTTTGGCCCTAAAAATTCTACTCAAAAAACTATAGTCCATCCTCTTTATGTGACTATTTATGAAATTTGAATCCAATGCTCATAGAGAAAGTTTTGACAATTTTCCCAATGTCACCTGTTTAACATGGAATTCGGGAGCCTGCAAAAACCCTAACTTCCTCAAATCATATTTCCGAAAATATAGCAAACCAAGATCTGAAATTAAGTCACAAGGTTCATCAAGATTTTGGCTCAAATGATTTTTAATTTCAGCTTCTGAAGCTTCACAGAAAAAAATTATAGCGAAAATTCCACGATGACCTGTTTGAAGCCACAAACTTCCTAGTAGAGGAGGATATGAGGGTCATTATTTATATGAATGTCTTGAGTTGAGAGGGTCCTCAACAAGTGAACGTTTGAGGGATTTTAGGAGAATTTTTTATTATTATTAATTATTGACTATTCAATGACCATAACCAATTATGAGTGCCATGCCACAACCCCATAGGGTTTTACCCCACTAACTGGGGTTACTAACTTCTAACATGAATATCTCTCAAACCGTGAAGAATTACTTAGCGTGCCATATGTCAACAGAAACATCTCGATAATGAGAATCCATCTAGAATATTCTTGAATCAAAATAGAGTAATTTTTCAAGTCAAAATTCCCATGCAAGATCGGGGTAGGCCCTGGTGCTTCTTGGGTTGACATCAATGACAACCACTAATCAACACAGGGGTGACACAAGAACTGACGCAATTATGCATAGAGGGTATGAAGAGGCTCCAGTTCAATGTGATCAGACTCAGATTATCCCAATGACAGGGTGAGAACACTTCACCATTTGTTTTGTCCATTTTCTCACTGTATCGGATTTCTAGTTGAGCATCCAAGAATTGTACTCAAATTTACTACTGCATAATAATAAAACCCCCAGATCTGTTGCACCAATTTTCCCACATTGGGTTTTTCCATGGACATTTGTCCAAAAATAATGGTGTTATTGTGTTGTATTTTCTTTCTTTCTCAGTCTCTTTTTTTTCCTATAAATTAATTAAGTGAAGGCTGCAGTGTATGTATTTCAATATTTTTCGTAGGAAACTGCAGATAATTTTTTCATCTAAATATAACAAGTAGGAGAAATATCATCAGTTGCTGTAGTAGGGATTCTAGTTTACGGAATTTTCACACTTCGCACGTGTGAGTGGAGATCAGCCCTAAAACAAACCCAAATGACTTCGCTCTTCCTTCCTTCCTTTCGCTAGCTATGAGACTCGTTTTCTAAGTGTTTCTCACTCTCCTAATTGTAGAATTTCTTGAACGAAAATCTGTACCTCGAATGTAAGCTGAGTTTCCCTATTTATAATGGTTTTCCCATCAAATAAGCCAACTTGAGTGAGGGTGAGCCAACATATCCTTTTGGTGTACAACATTTATTTCATCTTGTAGCCGGCTTGAAGGATATGTTTTTTCTTAGTCTCGGAGGGCCTTCTTATTCTTTTAGTGACTCATACAAAAATGTAACATGACCAAGAAGGGTCCTTCATACATGACATTGACTCAATTTGACTTTCTAACCAATCCTAAGGGCTCACAATGGGAGCTTTACCTAAAAATAAAATTATTTGCTCATGAAGCCCATGAGACAAGCATTACATTAATAATTTTATTTTTCTTCTTTGCATCAATTATATAAAATTGCAATTACACATGTCATTATGAAGCCCGAACCTAGTTACATTTTTCACCACTCTCTCTTAACTAGGGAGGTATTCATAATCTATACAAGGTACTTGGACATTCTCAATTTGAATAATTTTCATAAGAAGAGTCGAATTGGTAACCCATTTGTTTAGCATCATATAAACCAAAATTGTCACATAAAAAGGCCTTGACTAACAACTCTAACTCTCCATAATATCTGAGCTCAACATTGGTGAGACCAATGATGTATAAACACCCTCATCGTTTTCTCTCTCGGAACATACCCCACTCGGTTTCTCATGGTGTGTTCCACAAGGACTATTCTTATCTTGGATTCCCAATCCTCAAATAATATCGATCCTCTACGATTACTTTTATCTTGGATGCCCTAACTCATCCTCAAAGAGCATCAGATGCTAGATGTTTACCCAATCCTCCATTTTGTCTTCCCAATTGAAGACATGAATGATGTGTCTATCTTTCCCTCTTAATTGTTGATTTTTGGTAGCATCAAACATGCTTTAGCCTCAAGGTTTTGCAGGGAGGCTAGGACATGCATTCCATAATACCTAGAAATCGTTTTGGGGAATTCCATGTGGAGGAGGTTTAGTTAAAATTATTGATTATTTTTAATGGATGCCTAAGTATAAACTTAGGAAATTAAAATAATTAAAGTGTATTAATTAATCTAGGTGTAAATCTTCTAGAGAAATGCGAGGATCAAGTCAAGATGGTCTAAGCCATTGATTAGAATCTAATCTGATATGTTGATTGATCAAAGAGAATATTATAAGAAGAGGTTTGATGGGAATTCGAAAATAAACATCGAGTGAGATCAAGAGATTGATTTCTCAAGAAAGCAGTGCAACAATTGAAGGAGAAGTCATCGAGGAGATTTCTTGCGGAGATGGGCAGGGATAGTTTTCCAGTTATAGAGTTTCTTGATCCGAGGATACATTGCAGAGGAGGTAGAGAGAGATATAGAAGAGGTAGCATAGAGCCACACTAGGCAATGTAAAGCCATGCTAAGGCAACCCAGAGGCCTTGAGGAGATTCTCAAATTTTCTGAGAAGAAGATCAGATCCAGTGTAAGGAACTAGGGTGTGAGGCCATAGGACCAAAGGATAGAGCATCTAGTCAATATATAGATCATCCAGAAGGAGTGACGTATCCCCTATTTGTTGTGACACAGAGCATTGCAGTGATTGTGTAGAGGAAGCTTGGGGCTAGTCATTCAATGGTTGGATCAGTGTCAAATCGCTTGTGATAGTGTGAGGTATTTCTCACTAATTTCTCTACTAGTCAAATTCTCTGTATCGGATAGCCAGTAAGGCATCCAAATATTGTATTCAAAAACTACTGCATAATAATTAAAACCCTCAACTATTCACTGATTTTCCCACATTGGGTTTTTCCAGGGACATTGTCCAAAAACAATGGTGTCAATTTTGTGTGTGTTATTTCCTTCTTGCTCAATACTTGTTTTCATAGTATTTTATGTTGTGAAGTCTATAGTAGATTTTATTTCGATGTTTACTGTGTAACACTGTAAATAACTTGATTCAGAAATTAACAAGTAGGAGAAACCTAATCAGTCGTTGCAGTAGGGAATCGGGTAACCAATTTTTCACATGGTATCAGAGCGCAGGTGAAGCAGGAGAGCAGAGCTAGATGAGCCCAGTGCTAAGCTGAAGAGGGAGATCGAAGAACTGCTTAGGTAGTAGATTAAATCCCCAGAAGGATTGCGCAGTCTAGTGCTAGTAGGGAAAGATTCTCAAGGAAAAATCTCTCTTTGAGTGAGTCAACAAAGAGAAAGATTTTCCAGATTGAGATTTGTCAGCAGCAGAGCGAGTAGCATAGCAGTAGCTTCAACAAAGAGCAGTCTTCAGGTGGGATTCAATTTTTTCTGCAGCAGTTGATGGGAAAAAAGTGTTAGAAAAAGAAGAAGGCACACTGAGGGAATTTCTTCCTTAGATTTCCACCCAAGAACTCTGAATTTTCCAAGTAGAGCGGCAATAGTTGTGTGCAGGATTTCTCACTCTATAAGGGAGTGTGAATAGCTGGGCAACAACTGCACAGAGGAGAAGAGAGAGTAGTTTGAATTTTTTAGGAGAAATGGCAACAATGGGATTGAGAGATCAAGATGAGTTGGAAGGAGCCTCCAACTATGTGATCTGGAAGGCTAGGATCTCCTGCCTTCTAGATGAGCATGATCTCAAGATGTATGTCAATAGTGTGGTGGATGTGCCCATTGATGCAGATCCACTAAAGAATTACAAGGATGATATGGAAAAGACTAAGAGGATCATTCTCGATGGAGTTCAAGATCATGTAGTATCCCATATAGCCGGTAAGGGCATTGCTTGACAAATGTGGGAAGCCTTAGCCACACTATATGAAGGATCTTCTAAGCAGTGGAAGATGTACTTGGAGGAGAAGTTGAGATGCACGAGGATGTAGAAAGGGGAGCGAATAGACCCCTTCCTTAAGAGGCTTCAAGAAGTCCAAGATCAACTACTTTTAGTAGGGTCAGGGCCCCAACCTACAGAGTTTGTTCGATTAGCATTGAATAATGTTTCTGAACATTGGCAAGTGTTTGTCCAGAGCATCCTGGGCAAAGAACACCTGCTAGTTAGGAACATGTATGGGTTGTTCTGTAGCAGGAGGAGATGAGGCATGATCTGGTGAAGGCCACAATCAGTGGCAGTAGTAGCAGTGGGACGAAGGTCATGAAGGAAGAGAAGGACGTGGTTCTTGCATCAAAGGGGCAACAGGAGGAAGAAGGATGTCTCAAAGATCAAGTGCTTTAGGTGTGGTGAGATGGGCCACTACAATACTCAGTGTCCTCTCGGAAAGAGGGATAAGGAGGAGAAGCTGAATCTGTTGATATTGACATGCTTTCCTCTAGGCTAGAGGAAGAGTTTTCCATGATTGTTGAGATGCCTCCAGGGGTGAGGTGGACTGATATAGAGTTGTAGCCTCAGAGAGCTACAAAATGGGCAGGATCCTTGAGGAGTCCACCTCTTGGATCAAGACCTTGCTACGAGAGCCCATAGTTAGCAGTAGCAAGATGGACCAATGTTAGGTGGTGCAGTCAGGTGCCAGAGTGGCAGATTCAGTGGCCAGTAGCAACCAGATACCTACAGTGTAGAGCTAGTGTTGGCAGCAGTGTAGTAGGCATAGAGTAGAGTCAGCAGCAACATAGAAGCGTCAGTGATAGTGTAGAGTCTAGCAACAGTCAGAACTTGGATGACAAATGCATCATAATAAACACAGTTAGGTTAGTATTTCAGATGTTTTTTCATTGCAGATGTTGTAGTTGCAGCAATAACATATGGAGAGAGGGTTGTAGTGCAGATGCAGTAGTTGACAACAATTCAATAGGGTTAGCAATAGCATAGATGCATCTCATATCAGAGTTGCACAGTAGTTGGTGGGAAGTAGAGATAGACATTAGCATCATAGCAAGAGATGTTGCAGATTCAGAATGATGCTTCCGTGGGTTGCAACTCTAAAGAACATTCCTCACTAAGAGTGAGTGTTGATTTATGGTAGCATCGAATGTTCTCTAGCCTCAAGATTTTTTAGGGAGGCTAGGACACATGCATTCCATAATACCCAGAAATCGTTTTGGGAAATTCCACCTGAAGGAGATTTAATTAAAATTATTAATTATTTTTAATGGATGCCTAAGTCTAAACTTAGAAAATTAAAATAATTAAAGTGTACTAATTAAACTGGGTGTGAATCTTCTACAAGATATTGCAGGGAGGCTAGGACACATGCATTCCATAATACTCAGAAATATTTTTGGGAAATTCCACCAGGAGGAGATTTAATTAAAATTATTAATTATTTTTAATGGATGCCTAAGTCTAAACTTAGGAAATTAAAATAATTAAAGTGTATTAATTAAACTGGGTGTGAATCTTCTAGAGAAAGACAAGGATAATTCAAGATGATTTGAGCCATTGATTAGAATCTAATCTAATCCATTGATTGAACAATGATAATATTATAAGAAGAGGCTTGATGGGCATTTAGAAAGACACATTGAGTGAGATCAATAGATCGATTTCTCAAGAGAGTAGTGTAGCAGTTGCAGGAGAAGTCATCGAGGAAATTTATTACAGAGAGGGGCATGGATATTTTTATGATTGGAGAGTTTCCTGATTCAAGGATACATTGTAGAGGAGGCAGGGAGAGATCCAGAAGAGGCAGCATAGAGCCATCTTGAGCAGTGTAAAGCCACACTGAGGCAGTGCAGAGGCCTTGAGGAGATTCACAAATTTGCTGAGGATTAGATCAGATCTAGTGCCAGGAACTAGGGTGTGAGACCGGAGGGCCAGAGGATAGAGCATCCGTCAGCAGATCGATCAACTAGAAGGAGTGATGCAGTCCCTATTAGTTGTGATGTAGAGTAGTGTAGTGACTGCACAAAGGCAGCTTGGGGCTAGCCATTCATTGGATGGATCCGTGTCGAATCGCTTGTGATAGTGTGAGGTATTTATCACTAATTTCTCTTCCAGTCAGATTCTCTGTATCAAATAGCTAGTAAGGCATCCAAAGATTGTATTTAGAAATTACTGCGTAATAATTAAAACCCTCAGTTGCTACACTAGTTTTCCCACATTGGCTTTTTGCAGGGACATTGTCTAAAAACAACGGTGTCAATTGTGTGTGTGTTATTTCCTTCTTGCTCAGTACTTGTTAATGCAGTATTTTATGTTGTGAATGTTGCAGTAGATTTTATTTTGATGTTTATTGTGTAACACTGTAAATAACTTGATTCAGAAATTAACAAGTAGGAGAAATCTAATTAGTTTTTGCAGTAAGAAATTGGGTAACCGATTTTTCACATCAATTAGGGAGGAAATACCTATTCCAATGAAGGAATGTACTCATTTCTAAGGAAGAAATGTACCTAAGCTCCCTCTTGGCTTGGGAATTTTTCTTCCAAGTTTCTATGAAGTAAGAAACTTGTTTCTAGGCTCCCTCTTAATTAGGGACTTGCAACAACTCCTTGGGTGGACATGATGGGACAACCAACTACTTGAAGAAATCCTCCTCATGATGTCATTAACCTCCCTTATTTATTCATGAGTGTTCATGTTTTAGGACTTCTTCGTAGGGCACAAACCATCCATAATTTTCGTCCAGGAGTCGGTCATGTCATTATTCCTTTCATCGAAAAGTGATCCATCAGTTCCTATCTAGTTTCCTTCATGCCATGTTGTATTATTCACATGATGTTTCCTTAAGGATATTTCATCCTACTACATGGACATCATGGGTGGAAGATATCACAAATCTTCCCTTCGTAGCCCTGCATAAGCCCATACATATATCATTCAAAAATAAAGGAATGGACATTAAATCAAAATTACCTTACAGAAGGTATTTCATCATGACATCTTCTAGTTTGCATCATCATCCTTTATACACATTGACACATCTCCAAAAGATATATGTTGTCAAGGGTCTCTTTCCTTTTCGGACTTCATCATAGTCATCATATCTTTTATGGAGATATCCTAGTTAGATCTTTCAGTTTGTAGATGTTGATTGCCTTATTCATGGTTGCATATTTCCATGATTTCTTTCCTTCTTTCTTCACACATTTTTCTTCCTAGGAAATTTTAATCAAAGTTCTCCAATCCAACCATGTCGTATTTCTTATGAGGACATTATGTTTATTTCATGTAGATAAGGTGTGACGTATGCTTTCCTGCATCCTTTTCAAAGGAGGAGATCCTTTCTTTTGATCATGCTCTCAAGATAGAGCATGTATTCATGTTTACCTCCAACCATATGACATGGCTCTACAATATCGAACAAAATCATACATACCTCATTTTTCTTTAAGTCATATAGACTTCCTTCAACAACTTACTTGAATGAAGGAACTTCAATCCTATGATTTGTTTCACGTTTTCTGTTATCATACCATCATTCCATGAATTCCACAAGTTGGAATTCTTGATGAAACCCTTGCTTACTTTGGATTGGTGATATGTATATGAGTTAAGGATGCATTTGTGTTTATTTTCAGTATTTATATGTATAAATAACTTCTTAATGGAATAAATAAGTAGGTGAAATAAACCAGATAAAGCAGTAGGGATTTCTAATGTGTCAGACTTAGAAATTTCAACACAACCATCGATTAAGTTTTAATCGTGGTCATTGGAATCCCAAATATAGATTATAAGAAGAGGTCGATGGGTAGATGGAGAAACACACCAGTGCAAATACTCAATGATCTACGTAGTTTAATTTTCCAAAGAGTTAGTAGTAGAAGGGACACAATTCCTAGAAAATTTGCACAGAGCCTATGTAGGTAGCTTCAGAGGGAGATCAATTTTGCTGAGAGGAAGGGTGATTCAGTTGCAGTTGGTCCAAAAAATATCCAGAAGGCCAAGATAGTCACTTCCAGAGGCAGAGTCAGCCAGGACATCATATTTCTAGTAGTTTTGGGGCAGAGAGAGTAGAGCTTGTGTAAGCACTGTGCAGAGGCTCACATAGAGATTGTACGAGAAACTATATTTGCTAGTTGTCGAAGCTGGGTCAAACGTTGTTTTGAGGTATTTTCCTCACAAATATTTTGGCCAGATTATTTATTGATTGGATAGTCAGTTGGGCATCCAAAGATTATACTCAGAATTTCTCACTGTTGCATAATAATAAACTATTGCTTGTTTTTCTAGCATTAGGTTTTTCTAGGGACATTTTTCCAAAAATAACAATTTCATAATTTGTGTGTGTGCCAACATTTCTTAGTTTCCAACATTTTTATTTTTTGTATTATTTTATTTGTGAAGATTGTAGTGTGATTAATTCTTTTTTTCTGTAGCAATGAATTGCATAATTAATTTTACAGTTAGAATAATTAATTCTAGTTGTTTTAATAGAAATTTCATTGAAATTTTCACATGGTATCATAGCATATTTGACAGACAAGAAGCTTAGAGGCGAAAGAAGAAAATTTCGTTGTTTAGAGGGAGAAACATGATGAAATTTTCAAAGTTGCACAGTGCCTAGCCAGGTACTGCAAATTTTTGGTCAAGAGTTTGATTTTCCAGTTGCAATGGCAAGAAAATTTGGTTTGCCTAAAAAAGTGATTCCAACAAGTAGAGGGAGAAACAACTTAGTATTTTCACTAAGCGGATTTCTTGTCTAGGTGTAGAAGGGTTTTGCAGCAGTTTTCTAAAGAAGAATCAATGCTAGGTGGACGAGAAAGTGCACACACAGAGGGAGATTTCTATCAGAAGGTTTCTAGTTCATGAATCCAATATTTCCAGTTGCAGAAGGCAATGCGAGTTTTCCAAACTAGCCAGTTTGAGTTGCTAACATTGCAGTTCATGTGCTAGTTTCAAGAAAAGGACATTTGAAAGGTTGAGCGAGTAATGTCAGAAAGAAACTGAAGGAAAAGCGAGGCATCAATAGAAATTCTATGCATTCCAAGAGGGAGTGTGAGTTGCAGAGAAAGTAACCGAGCAAGAAAGGGAGGAGATTCATGTTTATTTTCCAGTTTTGAGTTTTGTATATTTTGCAACTTTCTAGAGATGGTCGTACGAGATTTGCTAGAGTAGTCCATGCGAGTTAGACATAATGGAGATATGGGTAATAAATTGACTTCCAGTTGCCTCGATAAGGAGCCAAAGGAAGTGTGAGTTGTATAGTGCGAGTTGCAAAGTGAAGAAGGTTCATAGGCATGGACGAAGCTCAATAGGAGATAATGGGGCACTAGATCCAGGAGGAGTAGGAGACTCAGGTGTGCTAGGTGGGAAAGATCTAGTGCGGAAGTAGCAAGGAGATTATTTAGATCAGTCCCAATTGTTTTAGCAAGATCATCACCTTTGCGACAAGGGCCATAGTATCATAGTAGCAAGATTTAGTATCAACATAACTGTTGTGGTTAATACATGTGAGAGAGTTGTAGAGCTAGTTGTAGTGACACAAGTAGTGTGAATTTCACATTTGCAGTATGTAGGTGTAATTCCAACTAAAAGATTCCTAGTGCAAAGCTTCATAGTCCAGTTCCAATAGAGGAGGACAATGCAAGTTGTTAGGAGAGAGCAGAGAGATTTTCCATAGGGAGATTGAGACTCAGAGGGAGTATAGCTTAAGAGGAAGTAGCCCTATGGAAGCTTAGTGCTTCAGGATTTGAGGAGATCAAGTACACAATTGCAATGATAGCAACACAGATGTAGCAATAATTGTGAAGTTTCTTCAGCAATGTCATATTATATTTCACCATGTTCACAGCTATACCTCGACGAGTGTGGTGGGGAGATATGGAGCTATAGTCCCAGATTTGTGCAAAATTGGGTAGGGTCCATTGAGGTGTATTCGTCATGGATCATTTCCTTGCTATAGGGGCCCACAATATTAAATAACAGGATGGATCAGTGTCAGTTGATGCAGTCAGTTCTGGAGTGGCAGTTGTAGACTAGTAGCAATCAAATGTTGAGGATTGCAGAGTAGTGTTGACATAAGAGCGAGAAGCTCAGTAGAAAACTTAGCAATAATGCAGATTCCCAATGGACAATGTAGAGGCTAGTGGCGGTTAGATTCTCAGGAGACAAATGCAACACAATGACATAGTTGATTTAGTATTTTGGATGCTTCTCAGTTGCAGTAGTTGCAGTAGCAACAACAACAGTTGAGAGGAAGTTGAGTTGCAGTGTAGATGCAAAGTTGGAAGTAGTATAGGATGTAAATTTAAGTGTCAGCAACAGCACAGATGCAACAACATAGTTCAACTACAGTCAATGGAAAATGAATCAGAGTTAGTGCAGTAGTTGATGGAAAGTGACTATGGGAACAACATAGTGACTAAGGGAACAACGCAATGACTAAGGGAACAATGCAGTGACTGAGGGAGAAGTGTATTCATTTCCAATAGAGATTCCTATCAGAAATCAGTAGTGCGTATGGGAGGATGATGCAGAAATAGGGTGGCGTAGTCATTCAACATTAGAACACATTCCTTGCTGAGAGGGAATGTTAGTTTTTGTAGCATTAGATGGTGTTCTAGTCTTGAGACCTAGTGGAGAGGATAAAACATAGGAGTTATCCAAAACCCATAAATCATTTATGGAAATTCCACCTAGAGATAACTCAATTAAATTAATTGACCATAATTAAAAATTTCTTAAGTCTAACTTAGGAAAATCAATTAATTAATAGGAATTAATTGAGAAAGGTGAGAATTCTCTAGAAACTGACACGGATCAACTTGGAGATGATCTCAACCATTGATTAAGTTTTAATTGTGGTTGTTGGAATCCCAACTGGAGATTATAAGGAGAGGCAGATGGGTAGATGGAGAAACACATCAGTGCAGATACTCAATGATCTTGGCACTTTGATTTTCCAATGCAAGTGATTCAGCAGGAGAAATCAAGCCATTGATTGAGTAGCAGGTGTCAGAGGGGTAGAGACAATTAGTCTGAAGGAATATTTCCAGCCAAAGACTCAACAACAGAAGGGTCACAATTCCTAGACAGGTTGAGTAGAGCCTGAATAGATAGCTTCAGAGGGAGATCGATTTTACTGAGAGGAAGGGTGATTCAGTTGTAGTTGGTCCAAAAAATCTCTAGGAGGCCAAGTGAGTCACTTCTAGAGGCAGATTCAAAGAGGATTCCATCTTCCCAGCAGTTCCAGTGCATAACAAGTAGAGCCTGCATAAGCACTATGTAGAGGCTCATGCAGAGGTTGTACGACCAGCTAGATTTGCTAGTTGTCAGAGCTAGGTCAGAAGTGGTGTTGAGGTATTTGTTTCACAGATATTTTAGCTAGATTATTTTGTTGATTGGATAGCCATTTGCGCATCCAAAGATTGTACTCAAAATTTATCACTGCTGCATAATAATAAAACCCTCAACTGTTGCATCAGTTTTCCTGCATTGGGTTTTTCTGGGGAAATTTTGTCCAAAAATAATGGTGTTATAATTTGTGTGTGCTAGTATTTCTCAGTTTCCAACACTTTTATTTTCCGTAATATTTTATTTATGAATATTGGAGTGTGATAATTCGTTGTTTCCGTAGCAGTAAACTACATAGTTAATTTTACAGTTAGAAGAAATAATTCTAGTTTTTGCAATATAAATTTCGTTGGAATTTTCTCACATATTAAGGTTTAAAGATATTATTTGAACTCACTTGAATTAAAGCTACTAAGAGTTGCATTCCTGTTGAAGTTACAAGCCCTAAGCATAGTCCCATGCTTAATGTAACAAGCTTGTGGCCAACTAAGAGATGTCATGTTTTCTTCAGGGGTTCATCACCTTGTCCATGTCCATGTCTTCTTGATCTTGAAAATTTATACGTATGGGCCCTGTCATGAAATTGAGAAACTCCAATGGGAATGGAGAAATAAGGAGTGAATAAAATATAGTTCCAAGGCATCCAAACTTATGGCACAATTGTTAACATCGATGAATCAAAGATTGACAAGCATAAGAGAATTGTCATTAATATACAAGGGATTCACCTCAAGTTTCTTGGTGGAAATTGATGAGAAAAACTTGAGAATCGAAGTTAGCAAGGAGATGAGTAAGAAATGCTCATTAAATAACTCCTTGTAGTTGAAAATAATGCTTGGCTTTGCAAAGGAGGGCAGATCTTGTATGAGCCATCTTTCGACTGCACGTGTAGTTGAATATTCAATTAACCATTAATGAATGGGAGAACTTACTTATGGAACTTTAAAGGAAAAATCGTGATCTATTTTGATAGAAAAATATGTAGAAATTTGATATAAATTTCAATTGCTCAAGATTTCAAACTAAAAAACAAAAGACATAATTCCACTCTACTGATATGTAGAATGGAAATCAAAATTTAGAGCAACATGCATAGACATGCAACAAGTAAAACCACAAGTACATGGTGATTTCTAAGGGAACCCAACTGGGAAAACCCCCTCAAGCCTCTTTGCATTAATCAGTTGAATAGAGAAATTATTCAAATTGCTTACTCAAGCTCTGAGCACAACCTACAAAATAATAATTGTTCTCTCCACTGAATGAGAAACTTTAGCCAACACTTAGCCAATTATTTTCTCATCTAGCCTCCTATTTCCTCGCACAATTCTTGAGGAAATTAGCTCCTAAAAGATAGGAATTTCCTCCTCTTTGCTTGTGCAATTCCCAAGGATTGATATCCTAAATTCATGCAACAAATGTACACTTAAACTAGTATACAACTCATGTTACAATGGCCTTGTCTCTTCCACTTCAGCTGAGCAATTCGAATTTCATGCATGCATTATCTATTTTGGGTTGATTGATTAGTTAACGAACAAATCTTTGAGTTAGATTGTTGTCCACTGCACAAATAACCTTTAACTAACTCTATCAATAGTTAGAGGTCAGTGAACTAAATACAATTGAAAATAACTAAACTAGATTGCTAAAATTTAGCAATCAACATATGCATAACTAAACGCCAAGCCCCTAACTTGAATTTACTGAGCTAATAGAGTGATAAGAGACATGTCACACTAGTTAACTGCCTCCAAGTTGTCCTGTTGTTGTGGAAATTTGATTTACTCAATTTGACTAAAGTTAAAGTCAAATTGAGCCTTTCTTACATTTTTTAACATTCCCTCTTAGCAAAAAAAGGAATTTTCACCACTTGTATCTTGCACCTGTGGAATTCAAATTTACCTCTTAACAATGTTTTTGTCAAGATCTCAGCATCTTGCTACTCAATTAGAATTTATTGTAGCATAATAATTCTCCTCTGCACACAGTCTCGCAAATGATGATACCAGATATCAACGTGCTTGGACCTGTCATGAAATATGAGATTCTTAGAGAGTTTAATGCAACTCTGATTATCACAATGTGTCATTGTTGGATCCATCTCCTGGTTGAAAAGAACCACAAGTATTTTCCTCATCCATATGGCCTCACATGCTTCTTGACTTACAGCCATGTATTCAGACTCTACTGAGTTGAGCACCGCATACCTCTGCTTCCTGCTGTACTAGGAAATAGTTGTTGACCCAACACTAAAGATAGCACCTAAGTATTTTTCCTGACCGATGGATTTCCTGCCCAATCTGCTTCGATGAAGCCTTGTAGCTTCACTCCCATTGTCCTCTTGTACCATAATCCATACTCATTAGTGCCTTTGAGGTAGCATAACACATGATTTGATGCCTTCCAATACAACTTAGTAGGCATCACCATATATTGACTAAGTTGGTTTACTGCATAGCACATGTAGGGTCTTATGTTCAAAAGATACATCAAAGACCCCACAAGCTACTTGTAAATAGTAGCATCTACCTCTTCACCCTAAGTGGCATTCTCCTTCCTCCAATTTGTAGCTAGAGGTGTGTCCATAGGTTTACAATTCTCCATGTGAAATCTCTGAAGTATTTCATAAGCATATTTACCCTAAGACACAAACAATTCACCATCACCTTGCCATACTTCCAACTTGAGGAAGTAATGCATTAATAATAAGCAAGAATAAGCAACTTACCATCTTCTGCAATGTGATAGAGGTTCGCATATGCTTTAATTTTGGTGAAACCCAATACGTTGAGATAACTATCGATCCAAGTGTATCATGTTCAAGGAACTTGTTTGAGACCATACAATTCTCTCTTGAGTCTGCACACATGTGACTCTCGATCATATGTCTCAAATCCTTATGGCTTCTCTATGTAAATTTCCTCAACAACACCATTGAGAAAGGTGGTCTTCACATCCATCTGGTGGATTTTCCACCCCATCTATACAACCAATGCTAGAATCGATCTAATTTAGGAATACCTTGCAACTGTGCAAAATTTTCCTCATATTCCACTCCCTCTACGTAAGAGAATCCTTTGGCCACAAATTTGGCCTTGTACTTCTCGATGCTCCAATTAGCTGCATGATTCACTTTGTAGATCCATTTGGAACCAACCACTGATTTCCCTTCTAGTCTCAACACCACCTCCCATACATTTTTCTTCATGATGGGTTTGTATTCTTCCGCCATGGCATCAAACCCAAATAGGTTCAAAAACTACTTCCTCAAATGAATAAGGCTTTGACTCAATGAGCTTGGTCATGAGAGCCATGTAACTGGTGTACCTCACCAGTGACCTCCTCTACCCGCGCTCTAATGTAGGGGCTCCCAAATTCTCCTTAGTATCCCACAACAACCTATCAACTTCTCTAGTTCTCTTTCTCCCCTCTCTAGAATATTTTGGTTGAGTGGGTGCCTCCACTCTGCCTCCTATCTACTCTGGTGCATGTGGCTACTCCACAACCTCCTAAAGCTCACCCTAAGGCTCCTCCCTTGGATCTAGAAGCTCCTACTCTAGTGGTATACTTATCTCTCATTCCAGAGAGCATATGGCCTTCTTCTCATCAAAATTGACATCTCTCCTCACAATTGTAATCCTCAATGAAGGTAAATGCACCCAGTAGTTGTGTGTAGTTTCATTGTATCCTATAAAAACTCCAAAATCTGTTGTAGGTCAAGTTTATTCCTCGAATCCTTAGAGAAATGACAATAAACTGGAGCTCCAAATATGCTTAAATGAGGCACCCAAGGATTTCTTCCAGAGAAATCTACCTCTATTGTGATCATACCAAGTATTCTATGAGGACTCTAGTTCTGCAGGTAGACTACGATGTCTCATGCTACCACCCATAAATGTAATGGAAACCCCTAATCATGAAACATGGCTCTTGCTTCTCCCACCATGATTCTATTCTTCCTTTCAAATACCCCATTCTGTTGTGGGTTACGGGGTGTTATTAGTTGTCATTGAATACCTTCTTTGGCACATAAATCCTTGAAGTCAGGCAAAACAAATTCACCTCCATTGTCAATCATGAGAGCCTTCAAATTCTTCCTAGTCTCCTTCTCAACCAATGCTTTGAATTCAACTTGAATGTTGAGAAAAATCCATCCTTCTTCCGCATGAAGAATATCCAACATTTTCTAGAGAAATCATTAATAAAAATAACATAGTACTTATGTTTTGCCATGTAGTATGTAGAAAAGGGTCCACAAACATCATAGTGGACTTGCTCCAAGATTGCATCTGCTTTTCTATCCCAGTCATGGAAAGTGGATTTGACATATTTCCCCAATTTTCAGCCTTTGCATACATCTTGTTGGTCAAAGGAGCCTTTAGGGAGATCGTGGTAATTTGTTGCATGATTTTTAAGGCACCATGGTGTAGATGACCCAATCTCCTGCGCCAAAGTTCTCCAACATCTTGACTTTGCACCTTTTCTTCCTTTCTTCTCAATGCAATGAAATCTCCCACCTCAAGTTTGTATATATTCTTCATTTGAACCCAAATCTATTTCACTTTCACAGTAGCTATGCGTCTCAGAAAGGATTTCCCTTTACTGAAAATAACATCATACCCTCTATCCTCTAATACTACTACAAAGATAAGGTTCTTCTTCAGCCCATGTACAAAAGTAACATCTTTGAGGCAAAGAGGGGAGGCTATCTGCCTCTCAAAGGTGACAATACCAATTCTTGTAGCATTGTACCCCCCGTCATCCCCCATTTCAATATGCATCTGAAGATCCTTCTCCTCTAGTCTATTGAAAAACTCCTTGCACCCTGTCATATGGAAAAAGGCACCAAAATCAAGGTACCACACACTCCCCATAATAGTATTGGCCTTGCATGGTATCAGGGTGAAGTCTAATTCAAATTATGAAGTCAGTGCTCCTCCTCCTACTCCTCTTGAAGGCTTCTTGTTAGAATTCTTATGCGAACATTTTTTTGCATAGTGCCCGTATTCATGGAAGTGGAAGCATTTTATCTTGCTCAAATATTTCTTCTTGCCATTATTTTGGCTGGATTTAGGTTTTGTTTGGGTCTTCTTTCCTTTTCCCTTCTTCCCCTTTCCAACCATTGCAAAATTTTCTTCATCCTCTACTTTGGATGATATTCCATCTCTGGTATTTCTCCCGAACTCTTCTTGAACCAAATCAAACGACAAACTTCCCCAATTCGATAATTTTTCCGTTCCATTCACATATTCTTGGTAGTTGTGTCAAGATTTTGGATGGCCTAGAAGAGCTAGGCTCACTAGGCCATCTTCTGCAACATTGACCCAAACCCCTCCAAGCTCATCTCAAACTTGTGTGAACCTAGAGAGATATTGTGGAATAGTATCATTCTTCTGCATCCTAATGTTTCAAAATTTGTCTTTCAAGGCCAATTTTCTATGGTCACTGCAATTTTCAAATAGCTCAGTCAGTCTATTCCACACAATAAATGGTGTCTCTTTTTTCATGGAGATTTGAGACCACATGGTCTCTCACACCTTCCAAAATAATTCTCCTAGCCTTTGCAACATTCTTCTTCCATGGGGATAATTATTGTGCATCAGACTGTTGGGGTTTTCCAATGTCAGTTTTAACATGCTCTAACACACCATTGTCATCAAGCATTGCTTCCATTCCATCTTTCCAAGTTATGAAATTCGAGCTACCCTCCAGGGCATACTCCAATCTCAGTCCGTAGAAAGACATTCTCCCAATCCTGAAGAAAAATTGCTACAATAAAGCTGCAAATTTGAAATTCCTTAGGGACAAGTTCAAAATTATAATGTGATTTCAAGGCTATAATGCCATGTAGAAATTTGATAGAAATTGCAATTGCTCAAGATTTCAATATGAAAAACAAGAGATACAATTCTACTCTATTGATCAGCAAAATGGAAATCACAATTTAGAACATGCATAGACATGCAACAAACAAAACCACAAGTACATAGTGATTTCTAGGGGAAACCAATTGGGAAAAACCATTCAAGCCTCTTTGCATTAATCAATTGAATGGAGAAACTATTACAATTGCTTGCTCAAGCTCTGAGCACAACCTGGAAAAGAATAATTGTTCTCTTTGCTGAATGAGAAACTCTGGTCAACACTTAGCCAATTATCTACTCATCTAATCTCTTATTTCCTTTCTCAATCCTTGAGGAGATTAGCTCTTAAAATATAGGAATTTCCTCCTATTTTCTTGTGCAGTTCCCAAGGATTAATCTCTTGACTGCATGCAACAATTGTATACTCAAACTAGTATACAACTTATGTTACACTCACCTTGTATTTTCCACTTCGGCTAAGCAAATCAAATTCCATGCATGCATTAGCTATTTTGGGTTGATTGATCAGTTAACTGACAGATCTTTGAGTTAGATTTTTGTCCCACTGCACAACTGAACTTCAACTGACTCTATTAATAGTTAGAGGTAAATTAACTGAATGTAACTGAAAATAAATAAACTAGATTACTAAAATTTAGCAATCAACATGTTATCACAAAATCACTACTGATGGTTGCTAATCAGTTTGACTCTATGTAACTGTTTCAGACCAGACTTTTGGCTAAGGATTAGCCTCCCTAACCTGAGAGGGCTCTCTCAACATCAACTATTGATTTATCTTTAAACACAAAGAGGGCTAACTCTTGAAATGAACATTTAATAAACATGCTGGTTGGACAGACAACATAACATTTCTTCCATTGGGCTCATGGAGTCAAACACCTTTTCAATAAACTATCAACTACTCATTCATGGAAGTCAAGGCATGTAATGTTTAAACACTCAAAACATTTCTCAAAGAACCATCAACTCATAAGTATACACAGGAAGTCTGAGCACTAGGTGAATTCAGAGTGATTGTATACCTATAGAGCTATAATAACATTTCTCAAAAGAACCCCAACTCATAAATATGCACAGGAAGTCTGAGCACTAGGTGAATTCAGAGTGATTGCATATTTATAGAGCTGTAAAATATGAAGGATAAAACAAAACCACATACATCTTGAGCGTTTTAACAAAGTATGAATCTTGAGAAGAAAAAGTAGTCTTTATATTACTGTAAAAAGTCTTTTATACAGGCCAATACAAACTCTGTTTTGCATAAAAATCCAACCCTGATTACATAGAAGATTCAACTATATATAGCAACACAACTCTAATTACTTGGAGCTTCCTCCTCCAGCATGAGGGGAGCTCGATGACTGTCACTAATGACCCTTATCTGTTTTTAACAAACTTATTTAATAAAACAACCATTAACAAAAGTTCTAAAGAGTTCTAATCTAATTATAACTCTAATTCTATCTCCTTCGTAGAAAGATTCCTCCTTGCAGCTTTGACACCTGGTTTCCTTTGCATTTGGCTGAGATGGCATGAGATGAGAAATTAATGTTCCATGTTTGCTTTGGATGCTGAAGACTTTGATCTGCTCCCTGTTGGCTGAAAATATCCCTAAACTTTCGGTTCTGGTTCCCCATCACCGAGTATGCAGCAGTAGGTACTTTAAGTCTTTAATAACCCAAGAATATATAACGTTGCCATGTTGTTGATGTGGTGTAGGCTGGATTGATGGACATGTGTATCTCTTTTCAAAAAAAACTCCCGCTCATAATATCAAACTGTCTGTTCTGCGTTTAAATCATCACCTACAGCAGTTTCGTAGCGCGCTACGAAACTGCTGTGTAAATTAAAAAAAAACACAGTCCTCCTTTTATTCAAACCAGTAGAGCCATGGTGGCCTGATCTTTGTTTCACATCTTTACCAAACATTTGCTCCAGTATGCCAAAAAACTCCTTAAACATATATACTGGACTCAACAGTACTCCGTGCACATCATGTATACCAATAAAAAATTCTCAAACTCAAAACATCTAGTATACAAATAAATTTTGAGTCTATCGGATTCCACAGAACATATTGTATTAACCTGGCTTGAACTTCCTTTTCTGAGGCCACAAATTTTCATGTTCTCCATGGGATTGTCTGCATTTTGCAAAATAAGAGATGACTGGCAAGTTAATCCATCATACCCTTGTATTTGATCAACAGGGAACTAGCTTCCAGTTCTCATAAACAGATTGAAATCTGAAAAGCTAAATCATGCAAACTTCATATAACAGGATTTTATGAACATCAAATCCTCTTTGGGATGGTGATCCTTCCACCGGCTTCATTTATGATTGCTTGCAATTGACTCATAGCTGCAGCTTCTTTTTGCCTGGATGCTTGAAGCTTCTCCTCAAGGACAACAATATCAGGAACAAAACCATTTTCAAGCATCTGGTCAAAGAAATCGGTGGCCTTCTGAATTTCTCCATTTTTGTTTGAGAGAGTGGATCATTATATTCAAAGTATAACTGCTGGGAGGGATTTAAATTGAACCATTTCTCCATAAAATTTCCAAGCCTGCTCCGAGCAATTCAATTTGAGTAACCCTGAAAGTATCTTTGAATGCTTTCAACAATGATTTTGCCACCTCAGACACTGAAGCACTATTATTTTCAGTTAGACGATGTATGTATGGCTCTACATCATATAGCCTACCGGCTCGAACCAGGGTTTCCACGATCGCCAAATATGACCCAATCGAATGCTCAGGCCCCTTTTCCTTGTGGAGGTCTATCACCGCCTTTATCACGGCTATACTTCTTGTCAACATATACATGCTTTATAAAGTCCCGAAGCCTATCAACATTGCTGCTGTCTGGGAGTTGATGACGTGGATCGAAGTTTTTTGAAATATATTTCTTTTGCTTTCTGATTTCCACCTGTAATTGACCCACAATGCATGTCTGCATAAGGCTCATCCCCAGTGAGGAGTTCCCACATGACTATTCCGAATGAATAAACATCAATTTTATCAGTTACCATGCCGCTTTACCGTCTTGACACCTGAACGCAGCACTAAATTATCCACATTGGCCTTACGTTCACACTTCTGGTCTTTACTCTGCCCCATCGAACATTGTATTTGGCTGCCAGGTAATGAGCTCCCACAGGGCCTCGACTGCCATATGGATAAAGCTCAGGTGCAACCTCCCTTGATTTCAATTCCTTTAGCAATGGCGTAAATAGAGACCATGCTGTATCAAGCTCGTCACTTCTAATGAACAGGCGCCGTTCCCCTTCAATTGCATCTAAAAGCAGTCGCTCATAAGCATCAGGAATTTCACTTGAATACCTTGCCGCATAGTGGAGATTCAAATTACTTCGATCTAGTCTCATGCCCAGGCCTGGAATCTTATTGTTAATTTTAAGGTAGATAGCTTCATCAGGTTGTACCCGGATAACAAGCTCATTGGTAGCTTGATCCAAATCGGTTCCAAAGTTTCTTTTGTATAGATTCCCCGGAACATGTCTAAATTGTACCCTGATTTCTGCCCCTCTATTATGCAATGCTTTCCCAGCTTTCATAAGGAAAGGTACACCATCCCATCTGGCATTATCAATGAAAAAGGTCGTTGCTGCAAATGTTGGAGTAAGGCTATTTTTGGCACTGTATTATCATCAGTATATCCAGGGTATCTTATATCTCCCTTAACATGGCTCTTGTATTGTCCAGTTACCACGTCTTCAAGTTGCAAGGGCCTCATTGAACGTAGCACTTTGACCTTTTCATTTCTAATGTCTTCCGCATCCAAACTAACAGGTGTTTCCAATCTTTTCTTCCTTTTCATTTCCACTCTGCAGACAGTTGACAAATAGGTTTGCCCCATGCGGATGATAAATCATCATTTTCATAATGTCAAACACTGGAAATAACATTTGAACGGGCCATGAAGTAAGCATCTTGATTATAATATTCATATCAGTGTCAGCAAAAGCACTAGTGTGATAATGAGAAGTGTCCTTTAATATTGTCACAATGGCATTAAGTCTCATTGATTATGCATTTTTTAGTGAAAGCGGTCGCTGTCCCTCATCTGATGTCATTGCATTATTGAATTCTGAAATCTTTCGAAGAATACCATCAAACTGTGCTGTGTCGAAATAAAACATTCCCCTCTTTGGAATATGCTTGAAGTTATATTTTTCAGGGGGACCCGACATAAATGAAGATGGATGTCCAGGCATATAAGCATTTGCACCAGTATAAGGATCAACAAATGAATTGTCCAATGGAACATATGCCTGCCCTGTATTTTGCAAAATAAATTGTACAATCTGTTCCCTATATGTTAGTGGAAGCCCTTCTTTCAAAAGCCATTGTTTTGCAACAAAGTAGGGATTATCTCCACGGTTGTATGGCAGCTTCCTAATGGGTTCACCATCCTCAATATCCACATCAAATACATAGTCATATGCAACACCATCAAGTTTTTTATGCCCTTGTAAATCATCAGGCCCATCCACTACTTCACCAATTTTATCCCATTTGTACTCTGTTGAATTCCAAGAATAAGCAACTCCAGTATCACCTTCATATAGTCTCAGTGTTTGATCCGTTCTCCTCCAATTCTTCAACATAGATCATATATTTTTATATTTAAGGCAGAGACTTCACTCTCCAACTGGAAACCTTTCTTCTATTATACACTTGTGTGCTTTCCTTCTTATAATTGGCACCTTTTTCAAAAGCCACCTTTCTATTAACCTCAGCTGTCATTGACAGTGGAACTGATTGAGGATTTTTACCCTGGTTAACTAGCTTTAAACTCTCACTAGAAGGCAAGCAAGCCTGTAGCCATAACTCAGATGAATTACCAACTTCACCATCAATTTGCCGAAACAGGGTTTTCTATGCATATATCATATTCCCACAGAACTCATAGGAGACAAAAGTGATATGAGTGAGCAATGGTTTCGGACAAATCCCCAATTCCGTAGTGCAGCCAGTGCAAATTATGAATTATGCGCTACTGAAATCACCTAAACATTTTGCGCTGCGAAACTGCTAAAAGGGTTTATGTGCTTATTTGCATACATTTAGCATCGAAATTTTGTCAGTGATAACAGTGGCTCCACTTGGGATAGTGTGCCCTTGTGGTATACTAAGAACATGCAGATCCAGTGCCTTATCCATTTGTGACAAACAGAAATTTGCTTGACAAGCATGACTGTAGG
>APFE031730100.1:47093-88916 GCA_000404065.3 Pinus taeda | reverse complement strand
AATAACCCAAGAATATATAACGTTGCCATGTTGCTGATGTGGTGTAGGCTGGATTGATGGACATGTGTCTCTCTTTTCAAAAAAACTCCCGCTCATAATATCAAACTGTCTGTTCTGCGTTTAAATCATCACTTACAACAGTTTCGTAGCGCTATACGAAACTGATGTGTAAATTAAAAAACATAGTCCTCCTTTTATTCAAACCAGTAGAGCCATGGTGGCCTGATCTTTGTTTCACATCTTTACCAAACATTTGCTCCAGTATGCCAAAAAAATCCTTAAACATATATACTGGACTCAACAGTACTCCGTGCACATCATGTATACCAGTAAAAAATTCTCAAACTCAAAACATCTAGTATACAAATAAATTTTGAGTCTATCAGATTCCACAGAACATATTGTATTAACCCCGCTTGAACTTCCTTTTCTGAGGCCACAAATTTTCATGTTCTCCATGGGATTATCTGCATTCTGCAAAATAAGAGATGACTGGCAAGTTAATCCATCATACCCTTGTATTTGATCAACAGGGAACTAGCTTCCAGTTCTCATAAACAGATTGAAATCTGAAAAGCTAAATCATGCAAAATTCATATAACATGATTTTATGAACATCAACTCCTCTTTGGGATGGTGATCTTTCCACCGGCTTCATTTATGATTGCTTGCAATTGACTCATAGCTACAGCTTCATAGTTCTTACAATCCATGCATTTGCAATGGCCAGCGATCAGAGCATTGTAAGTGATAACATCTGGTGTAAAACCTTTCCTAGACATTGCGCAAAACAATCTCAAAGCTTCTTTGATATTGCCCTTTCTACAATGTCCCTCTATAAGAGTGTTGTAAGTCGCAATATCAGGAACAAAACCATTTTCAAGCATCTGGTCAAAGGAAACCAGGTGTCAAAGCTGCAAGGAGGAATCTTTCTACGAAGGAGATAGAATTAGAGTTATAATTAGATTAGAACTCTTTAGAACTTCTGTTAATGGTTGTTTTATTAAATAAGTTTGTTAAAAACAGATAAGGGTCATTAGTGACAGTCATCGAGCTCCCCTCATGCTGGAGGAGGAAGCTCCAAGTAGTTAGAGTTGTGTTGCTATATATAGCTGAATCTTCTATGTAATCAGGGTTGGATTTTTATGCAAAACAGAGTTTGTATTGGCCTGTATAAAAGACTTTTTACAATAATATAAAGACTACTTTTTCTTCTCAAGATTCATACTTTGTTAAAACGCTCAAGATGTATGTGGTTTTGTTTTATCCTTCATATTTTACAGCTCTATAAATATGCAATCACTCTGAATTCACCTAGTGCTCAGACTTCCTGTGCATATTTATGAGTTGGGGTTCTTTTGAGAAATGTTATTATAGCTCTATAGGTATACAATCACTCTGAATTCACCTAGTGCTCAGACTTCCTGTGTATACTTATGAGTTGATGGTTCTTTGAGAAATGTTTTGAGTGTTTAAACATTACATGCCTTGACTTCCATGAATGAGTAGTTGATAGTTTATTGAAAAGGTGTTTGACTCCATGAGCCCAATGGAAGAAATGTTATGTTGTCTGTCCAACCAGCATGTTTATTAAATGTTCATTTCAAGAGTTAGCCCTCTTTGTGTTTAAAGATAAATCAGTAGTTTATGTTGAGAGAGCCCTCTCAGGTTAGGGAGGCTAATCCTTAGCCAAAAGTCTGGTCTGAAACAGTTACATAGAGTCTAACTGATTAGAAGCCATCAGTACTGATTTTGTGATAACACAACACATGCATAATTGAACTCCAAGCCCCTAACTCAAATTTACTGAGATAACTGAGTGATAAGAGCCATGTCACACTAGTTAACTACCTCCAAGTTGTCTGTTGATGTGGAAATTCAATTTACTCAATTTGGCTAAGGCTAAATTCAAATTGAGCCTTCCTTGCTACATTTTTTAGCAAAATAGAAGTGTAGCTCAAGTATTTCCCACTAAATAAAATACATTGTAGATTCTAGTCTAGTGGTACTAATATGCTCAACCAAAGTCTATCCTTATATTTTAGTAAATCAGTGTATTGTGCACGTATTGGGACTTTGTGAAAACATTAATCTTCATTTATTGTTTCATTTACCCCTCCAAGTTTCACCATTCACCACTCACCTACTTTATTATGTTAACACAATAAATCTCATTAAATAACTCTTCCAAATCTTAGAATTAATCGAGCTATTACTCTAATTTTGGATGACTAACTAATGTTGACTATGGTAAAAGGTGTGTGGATCACATAAAGGACAAATAGATCACTGAATTTTCACTTTAAATACTATCAAGTTGTATTCGTATGGATTTGTACTTTTGATTAAGATAGATGATGGGTTAGTGTACTTTGGAAAATATGTTATTTCATTTATTAGTGTAGGGGTGACGAGTCCTTCAAGGTCATCTTATTGATTTTATCCCTCCTTTCCTTGTAAACAAACCACTAGAATTTATGGTGGGTAACTTAAATGCTTGGATGTCAAAACTTTTTGTATTTATTTTACTTGTCTGTTGGGTCAATGTACTATAAAAATTAACACTAGTATTTAATTATCAATCCGAGTTTGTAAAACTTACAAGAATTTCCAAAGTCTATAGATTCTAATGGTAATCAATGTTAGAATATGAAATATAAAGATTGAAATAAATGCATATTACAAATATAAACTCTAATTAAGTAATTTCTGATTCACTTATGTAATATGTGAGGGATGAGGCTCCTAACTTGGGAGAACCAGGTTGTCCTTCCCTACAATACTACTTTCATGAAGAGAAATTTAAAAGAACTAATTAACAATGGTTTATGATGCAGAAGATGTAAAAGAAGAGGCTCCTAACGAAGGAGGACCAGATTGTCCTTCTTCACAATTCTGCTCTATCATAATCACCATTGCTTCAAGCTAGAAATGCATAAATAACTTCAAATAAGAAAAGGAGAATGAAATTTAGTTTTAGTTCAAAATCAAATAGAAGGGGAATTTAACTTAAATTCTTGTGTCCCTTCATATGTAGATTATAATTAAACCAATATCCATTCAACAATCATCACATATCTAAATACATTCGAAACAAGAACTAATTTATGAAAACTATGAAAATTTAACCAAGTGCACTTAGCTTGGTGTAGGGGCCCTCCACCCTTGCCTTGCACACTTGAAGAAATATTAGCTACAACAAATTCAATAAATTAACCAAGCATGAACATCAAATTGAAATGAAACAAGTTCTTCAATTAACTTTCAGTCTTCAAAGAGTCTCAAAATCAGATTACATAAATTCTACATGCATAAGCCTTCAAAGTTTTGGCTTAAATAGAAGATTATGAAAACAAACTAATCTAAAGTATCACTAAAAATTATATCTATCCATATCCACCTATCCAAGTCGAACTCATCCAACCTATCATTAAAAATATGGAAAATCCCATGAAATCATAAAACTGCCCTATTTCCTAGGGATTTTCTGAATGACTGGTCTTATTTGACCAGCTTTGACCGGGCTTGATTAAGCTTGGTTTGACCAAACCAATAGGAGTTAGTTCAGTCCTAGTTCCCAAGATTTCCATAAATGTATCCATCTCGTGCCCGAGTGTCCTACAAATATGACATCCATATAGCTATTACGGGAATTTATGATTCTGTCCAAAAATGCACTTAAAAACCAATTTTCATAAAAACATCTAAAAATTGAAAAACTAAATATATATACTTGAATATGCATAAATACATCAAAATGGGGTGTATGTGATGGAAATGGATGGAAAATATAGAAATTAAATGTTTTTTCTTAAGTAACATTGGACCAAAAATGAGGGCCAACATCTCCCCCTTGCTGATGTTCAAGCATGTCCTCATGCTTGCCTCCTTCGTTTCTTTGATATTATGTCCCTGTATGCTGACTGACTTGTTCATTTACCTGTGGATCTGACCCCTGAAGACAAAGCTTCCTATTGAGTTTCTTGTAAAAGGATATCCATGCCTTTATGTCCTTTTTCTCTTTCCTTTTATCTAGAAGCTAACACTTTATTTTCAAAAATTTCATTCATAATTTTTGCACTGTTGTACACTCACCAACAACACTTGACACCATCATGCATGAGCTTTGTTTTGTCATTTTGTGTAAATAAGAATGAAACTAGGGTCTTGTACTTGATTTTTTTTTTTAAATGCCAATCTTATACTTGGAACTTCGATCTTGAACCTACGCTACCACTAGACATATGTAAATTCAGACTTTGATTATGCTGCCATCAACCAACTTGGGCTATGTTGTCAATTTAAATAACTGGAGTCTTCGGGTTTTCAAACCATGTAAGTGTAACTTGGACTTGGAGTTTTCACTGATAACCAATTTAAATCAAATCTTTGACCTTGATTCTTAACTGAATTCAAACACTCCACGCAATCTACAAAATGAGGGTTGAAAGAACCAAGAAAATATCCCAAATAACAATGAATTGGAGAAAAATGCCTACGAGGAGCCTAATTGGGCTCATTCTGAAGAAAACCCATGTTTTCATTTTTCAAATTTTCTCTTTAGTTTGCTCAGAAAAAGCAACTAAACATAGAGGCTTCTTAAAAATCGAAATTCATTTCTAGGATTGAATAAAATTTCATGATCATTAGATTTGGAATTAATTTCTCTCTTCAAATGCTTCTCCAGTATCCTGCTTACCTCTTTTATGATACCCTTGACAAAGAGATGAAACCAATCCTCAAAACAATGAACTTACTGCTTCCATAAACAAAACAAAAAAAATTGATATAGAAAGATTATAAAAACATAATAAACATGTTTTATTAATCTATTTCTTATATTCTATCCTTTGTTTCATCAAAAATTTAAAAACTCCTCAGTCTTTAATGTAGAATTCTCTATTTTTGAATTGATTGTGTAGAAAATTAATAATAAAATTTTTTGTGTCAATGTCTTTTTGTTCTTCGAATTCTCACATAATTTCTCCTCTCTTTAAGACAAAACCACTATGCAGTCATTCTGCAATGTTCTAAGCTCACTATGTGCAAATTTTTTCAAAGAACGTCTCACTATATATATGTCAACATTCTTCAAATAACTCATGAAATGGCTTCACTGCGTATATAAAATTTTCAAACTACGTGGTTTTTTTTTTTAATATGAATGAGGAAATCATTTTTTTTTCATGATACCTGAGATGCAACAAAATCAATTAAACCCTCTGTCTCTATCTCCGGTAATTAAATGCTCAGAATTTGAAATCGAACCCTGGAAAAAACTCTCTGCTCTTTCAGAAATCGAAATCGATTTATACTTTGTCTTTTCAAAACTTAAAAATAAATTCTGGGAATGATTAACTCTCTCTTAAATTGGAATCAAATTATTGAAATGAACAATTTTGACAAATCTGAACAATTGCTTTTAAATTCACCTTCTCTACCTTCTTAGAAGTCGAAATCGAACTTCTTCTGCTCTTTTTTTAAAGCCAAATAAAGCCCCGTCATAATGGATATGAAATCTGTCTTTCATAAAGCCCGATTCTTCAAGAGTCTAAACCACCATATCCTAATCATCTACAACTCCCTTAACCGTAGTCCCAATATTAATATTGACAATAGCAGACTTATCCTTGTTTTTAAGCAGCCTATGCTTGATATCCACACAATCAATCTCACCAGAAATTAGTGTATCCACCTTTTCTAATTGAATTATGTACATCCTTGCTGCTTTGAAAATTGAATAATGAGTCTCCCGTGATGCATATGAAATGCCATCTGAACTAGAAGAGGAAGTTGTTGAAAAACCCATGTTAATGATTTCTCTTCCTGTTAGTCATATAGTTCATCAAAACTACTTCCCGAGAAATCTTTATCTCTTACAGGTGGCAGAGGATTTTAATGACAACAAATAGCGAACGATTTTGGAACTGAAGTCTCATATGACTCATTTCAACTAAATCTGAAGTTTGATTTTCAAAATCATTTGCATTTAATCACTGAAGCATCGATGCTTACCTTCACTGAGATTTCTTTGCGTGATTAGAGGGATCCTTTGCTTAATTAATGACTTAGGTTGGAGTTTGGTGCAAAGCATTCTTCGAAACACCATTAAACTCCTTTTTAACACTCCATACTTCTCAGTGTTGCCCTTATTTCTCCATGCCTCCTCTTATTTCTCCACTCTTCCTTTGTTATATATCATGCTTGCTTTTCTCAATTTGATTTCTTCTATTCTTTTCACGACTTTCCTTCATTTTTTTTCGTCAATTCGTTCTTCATAGGATATTTCGAATGTGTTCCAATGGTTTGCATAGCATTCAACTTCCTCTTTGAGCCTGCAAATGGCTATGATGGTGAAGAAAACATGAGTTTACAGAGGTCTGTCATTTAAAGAATGGCGGAGGCTTTAACTGCTAATCGCACATGGCTTGTCTTTGTATTCAAATGCATTTGACCATTTTGATGTGCTGACCTCTGACTAGGATGCCCTTGTGGCTTAATCCATTTGACTATTCTGTGCACCTTGATCCACAATGCCCAAACAGAATACCACCATACCATCGAATTTTTATTGCATGCCTATCGAAATAATTTCGATTTGGAACAGAACATTCCACCATACAATCGAATTTTCATTGCATGCCTATCGAAATAACTTCAATTTGGAACGAAACCTTTTGCATTTATCATTATACCCTTCGTGATATGCATGGTTCATCATTTTTGTTATCCCTATTGCATTGTATCATTTTGCATCATGATTATAACTTAGGTTCATCCATTTTGTTTGTTTCATTATTACATCTCCGCCCATATACCTTAGCTTATATATGATTTCATTCTGAAATATTTAGCTTAAGTTTTGACCTTTGTTTATTTTAATTTTAAAAATGACCAAAGAGCGGTCATATTTTAAAATTAAATGTTTATCATGAAACTAACCTTTTGTTTTGTTTTTGTTTTTTTTTTGTAGGTTAAAAAGAATTTGATATTTTAGCCTTTCATTTTTTATCCTTATGTTTAAGAAAATTAGGGTTGATGTGCTCTGAAAATGGGGCACTTGGGCTTCTTGTCTAACTTACAAGAACCTCTCCCACTTCAAAAGCTTATTTATTCCCAATTCCTATTGATTAACCAATGTGGAATTAGATGTGTGCTTGAAAATATAATGGGTGTATGCTTATGTTTGTTTAAACTGTTTATGTGTTGTAAATGATTTTGTTTAAACTAATATAAAGCATATAACAGTGAACAATGCAACAACAATCATCACACCTAGGACGGAAAATTAATGTGGAGTTCACCAAAACTCTTGGGCTACATCTCCTTGAGCTCTAGTCAACTCAACTAGGCTCTTTGGGATTATGGTCTGAGTTCTTTTACAAGCTCTTGGCTCAACTCCACTATTTTACATATGAACAATGAGCTCAGAACACCATCTTCTCCCTGGCTCTAAAGCTCTCAGCTTTCTGGCTCTAGCTCTCGCTCTAGCTCTTTGGCTCTGCCTTCTTTGGCTCTGTGCAGTGGCTTTTTGCAACCTTCGGCTCTCTAGATTTTCAGTTGAATTCCAAGTGACCCCAAAGGCTCCCTCAGCTGCTCTGCACAATAGCTTTTTGGCTCTCTCTGCTTCTTCCTTCTGCTCTGCCTTTCGACTTCGCTTTCTACTTCATGTCTCAGCACTGCTTCTCTGTCTCTATCAGTTTGTGGCTTTAAAGCCAATTGGCGTTGTCCATTTGTTTCCTCTTCTCAAGCTCTCTGGATCCCAGCCTCTGCCTGCTCGAATCCCCCTCTGAGTGTTAGCAACCATTGCTAAACGCCTTTAGGGATGGTGGCCACCTGTTCTGCAACGGAAGGGACCATCAAGCCTTTGAAATCCCCCAAAATAGTGTTTACTATTTACATAGAGAAACACTGTAAAACACGGGAAAAATCCACCAAATCACTATTTATCGGACTTCAAATATTATGAATTCCTCCTTATATTCCATTGGGTCCGCCTTTAAATCGTTATTGCAAGCCGCATAGGCATGGGTTCCTTTTTATTTGGGTTTATTGTTAAAAATTCCAAATACAAAGAAAATCTCGACAAAAATCCTTTTTTATCAAACTTCAGACCCTATCGAATCCACCTTATAAACACATCGGGTTTGCCTTGGGCTGTTTTCATGGCTCCATCGCTGATCTGAGAGATATAGATCCAACGACTGAGGTTCATTTCAGGCAGCTCATGTGTACGGAAGTTAACTGCCTGAAAATGGTGGTTTTCTCTCTCCAGGGCCTGGCCACGTGGCAACCAGTGTATGGGCTTGGGTGGAGCCCGGCCAAAACTACTTACCACTTATGACCCACCTGAAATATCGCTTGTTTTGGATCTCAAAATATATATACCTACATGTATAAACCCTTTCAAGTCCAGTTTATCGCTTTATTCGCATTTCTTTTGTTTTTCGTTCATTTAACAAAAATGTGATTTACATTGAAAAATCCCTTTTACCGGACTTGAAGTATTATCAAATATCATTCATAATTTTATCGGATCCAGCCTTTTTATCGACATCGGTGGTCATCGATCGTGGATCACTGATATTGGTGATTGCAATGTGGCTCGGCCCAGGGTTCTGTGCATCGCCGACGCTGATTCGCCAATCTTATCATCGGTGATCGGCGTTCAGCGAATCGCGTGATCACAATCGCTAGATCCAGGGTCCCGATATCGCATATGTGTCTGCCTCCGATCCGATCGATTAGATCGAAAGATTAGTAGATCGGGGTTTCTTTCGCCTCCTCTTAAGTCCTTCCCTTTGCCTTTCTCCAATGTGATTTCCCTTTATAAGGGTTTTTTGCCCATTTTAAAGGATTTTTCCTCTTTTTCTAAAGAACATAGGGCATCATCTTTTGGTGATAACTTCTACATCCTAAGTCCATTTTTTCCCATTCAAGTTGTAGTAGATTCATAATGAAAAGATCTTTGCAATGAGGCTATGTCCAGGAACTTCCTTGGAATTTCATTTTCCTCAGTGAGGAACACTTAGACTTAGGATTCTATCCAAAATCCATTTTGGATCACACCTTCCCACTAAAAGAAATTTTGGTCTCCAAAAGGCTGATATATTGATCTAAATAGTACCTGAGAGTAACAACACCCTCCTGTTTCAGCCTTCACACACTTGCCTTGCATATTGCCCCTGAACCAAAGTCTCTGACCACTTCCCTTCCTGGATGGGCTGGTCTTCCTGGGAAGAATTGTCTTCCTCACCTTCCCACAGAACTCCTGCTGAAATGGTCATAGAAGGTGGTTTGAACTTCTTTGCCTTGATCATTGATCCAAGGTGGCTCAAACAAATGTGAAGTTCATCTACTCCACAAAACTTTCATTTGTATTTGTTTGACAAGCTGTCAACAACAACTGTTAACAACAATAGAAATACAAACAACAACTAGATGGCATAAACTCCTGCTTCAACAAAAGAAACAGATTTCACAGCTTTTGAACACCTCCATGTCTTACATCTGCATACAAATGATGGACTAGACAAGAAGCTCACAAAACATGCCTTTAAACAAATGACTCTTCAAGTCAAGCATGTAGAAAAAAACCATTAGAACTCTTTTCAGAAGAAAAAAATGAAACACTTCATCATTATCTCCATCTTGGAGACCAAGTTAACTTCTCCCAAGTCAACATTACATTACACATACATGTTCAAATACAAGGAAAACATCAACAACCCTGTGTTCATGCATCTCATGCTCGTGCATGCATTTCAACCTTCAACTTTCACTTAACCACACTGTACTTTCAAAGTTGAAATGAAACATAAGGTTGCAGCAACAAAGTGAGTCTCCTACTCAACCTTTTTCCATTCACCATCTTGGTAAAATCTGCAACTTGCATTCAATTACTACAGAAATGAAAATAGATGCATTATATCAATAGACATGCAACTTTTAATTACATAAGAACTCTAACCATTTTTTACCAATCCATTTCAAAGGTCGTTCCTTTGTCTGCACATCAGCATCAACATGTGAATCATTCTGAGAGACGTCTTTCATGGAATCTTCCTTTCCATTTCTGTCATCCTCTCTTTCCACTTTCTTCAGCTTTTGTGGAAGCATTCCTAGATTTAGAGTCCAACATCTTTCAGCAAGATGCCCTTGCTTATGACAGTAAGTGCAACACATGTGCATCCTCTTGACAGTATGATTTGCCTTTTCTAATGGACCTTTGGCACCTTGCTTCTTTTCCTTAAAAAGTTTCCTATATGTGGCCATTCTCTTCCAACATCTAGAGACATGATGGTTATCCAGACTACAAAAATAACATGCAACTCTTTTCCCATGCTTATGTGGAAATTTATCATGCTTTGCAAAATCAAAAGGAAGATGATTAGAACCAAATGTATACCTTTCTCTTTCACCTTTATTGCCTTCATGAGGAGGTGAAGCGAATGATGAAGTGGCTCCCTTTGGAACACCATCAATCTCTTCAAGGTTGTTAGAGTCTCCCCAACTCTCTAGTTCAATTGTGTGCTTCTAAACACCTGCATCTTGCAAATGATGTTTCAAGCTAGTGCATTCCTCTTGAATACAACCTTCACACTCTTGAAGACCTACAATGCAACTCCTTCTTGGATCCGTTTTTAATGGTCTTCATGGCAGCTTTGGAACTTTCTCCATAAGCTTGTCCATAGCCAAGACCCAAATACTTAGGCCTTTCCTCAATTATTATTGGCTCAACAATACCTTGTGCATGCTTTCAAAATCCTTTTCCTTCATAGTCCATCCTAGACATTAGCTTGGAACCTATGCCTCTAGTATGTTTTTCAAAAGAACCAATATAAGCATTCTTACAGGAATTTGAAGACAAACTGGAATGGTTTACCTCTTCTTCAAGCTGATACTTGACCAAGGCTTATTTGGCAACAAAGAGTTGTGACTCCAACTCATGCATCCTTTTTAGGTTCATATTTGCAATATGAAGTTGCCTCTCCATTTCCTGTAGTCTGTCGAAAATCAACTGCTTCTCTTCCTTCATGGAATTCAATTGCTACCTAAGTATGTTGCTCTTCCTTCCATCCTCATACATTTCTCTCACCTTGTCCATCATGATGAACAAGTATTGTTTCAAGTCTCCATCATAGAGTCTTGTGATGAAGGAGGAATTTTAGGATACACTTGTAGAGGTTTTCATTATAACAATGAACAAAAGAACTTCAAACATGACTACTAAAGAGCTTATTTAAGCAACCTTTGCAACAAACCTTTTGTGCTTTAAGGACTGCCTTAAGGCCCTTTGGGATAGAAGAATGCCTTCAACCCTTCTTCCTTCTTGTCCTTCCTGGATTGAGCTATCAAATAGCTTTCCCTTCACCTCTGCAAACTCAAACAATATTCAATCTGCAAACAAGCATACCATCAATCAGACAATCAATCCTTGAATACCCAAACACCTTTCAAACAAGCAATCTTTGCTTTGTCAATCAAACATTCCGATATAACCTTCTTTGAAGGTGGGGTTAACCAAACTTAGGCTCTGATACCACCTGATCTGAAAATTGGGCACTTAGGCTTCTTGTCTAACTTACAAGAACCTCTTCCACTTCAAAAGTTATTTATTCCCAAGTCCTATTGACTAACCAATGCAGAATTAGATGTGTGCTCGACAATATAATGGGTGTATGCTTATGTTTGTTTAAATTGTTTATGTGTTGTAAATGATTTTGTTTAAACTAATATAAAGCATATAATAGTGAACGATGCAGCAACAAGCATCACATCTAGGACAACAAATTAATGTGGATTTCACCCAAACTCTTGGGCTACATCTCCTTGAGCTCTAGTCAACTTAACTAGGCTCTCTGGGATTACGGTCTAAGTTATTTTACAAGCTCTTGGATTAACTCCATTGTTTTACGCAGGAACAATGGGTTAAGAACACCATCTTCTCCCTGGCTCTGAAGCTCTCGACTTTCTGGCTCTAGCTCTCACTCTGGCTCTTTGGCTCCAGCTTCTTTGGCTCTATGCAGTGGCTTTCTGTAACCTTCGACTCTTTGGCTTTTCACTTGAACTCCAAGTGACCACAAAGGCTCCCTCAGTTGCTCTGCACAGTATATTTTTGGCTCTCTTTGCTTCTGCCTTATACTCTGCCTTTTGACTTCACTCTCTACTTCTTATCTCAACACTACTTCTTTGTCTTTGTCAATCTGTGGCTTTAAAGCCAATCGGCATTGTCCTTTTGTTTCCTCTTCTTGGGCTCTCTGGCTCTCAGCCTCTGTCCGCTTGAATCCCCCTCTGAGTGTTAGCAATCATTGCTAAACGCCTTCAGGGATGGTGGCCACATGTTCTGCAACGGAAGGGACCACCAGGCCTTTGAAATCCCCAAAAATAGTGTTTTCTGTTTACACAGAGAAACACTATAAAACACCCAAAAAATCCTCCAAATCACTGTTTATCGGACTTCAAATATTATGAATTCCACCTTATATTCCATTGGGTTCACCTTTAAATCGCTATCGCAAGCCACATAGGCATGTGTTCCTTTGTATTTGGGTTTATTGTTAAAAATCCCAAATACAAAGAAAATCCCGACAAAAATCCTTTTTTATCGAACTTCACACCCTATCGAATCCACCCTATTAACACATCAGGTCCACCTTGGGCCACTTTCACAACTCCACCGTTGATCTGAGAGATCTAAATCCAATAGCTAAGGTTCATTTTGGGTCACTCATGTGTACGGGAGTTAACAGCCCGAAAAGTGTGGTTTTCTCTCTCTGGGGCCTGGCCACGTGACAGCCAATGTATGGGCTCGGGCGGAGCCCGGCCAAAACCACTTACTGCCTACGGCCCGCCTGAAATTCCACGTGTTTCAGATCTCAAAACATATATACCTGCATGTATAAACCCTTTCGGGTCCAGTTTATCGCTTTATTCACATTTCTTTCATTTTTCATTCATCTAACGAAAATGCTATTTACATTGAAAAAATCCCTCTTACCGAACTTGAAATATTATCAAATATCATTCATAATTTTATCGGGTCCGACCTTTTTATCGGCATCGGGGGTCATCGATCACCAATCACTGATATTAGCGATCACAATGTCACTCGGCCCGGGGTTCCGTGCATCGCTGATGCTGATTCGCCAATCCGATCATTGGCGATCAGCGATTGCATGATCGGCAATTGGTGAATCGCGTGATCACAATCACCAGATCGAAGGTCCCGATATCGCATATGTGTCTGCCTCCGATCTGATCAATCAAATTGGTGGATCGGGGTTTCTTTCGCCTCCACTTAATTCCTTCCCTTTGCCTTTCTCCGATGCAATTTCCCTTTATAATGGTTTTTTGCCCATTTTAGAGGATTTTTCCTCTTTTTCTAAAGAACATAGGGCATCTTATTTTGGTGATAACTTTTGCATCCTAAGTCTATTTTTGTCCATTCAATTTGCAGTAGATTCATAATGAAAATATATCTGCAATGATTCTATGTCCAGGAACTTCCTTGGACTTTCATTTTCCTCAGTGAGGAACACTTAGACTTAGGAGTCTATCCAAAATCCATTTTGGATCATGATGTTATATGGTATATGGAATATGAAATGAAATATGGTGTATGGAATGATAGTTAAATGGGAAGGATAATGGATATGGAAATGAATATAATGAATAGGAAAAGGAATATAGTGGTAGAATAATGAAGGTAGTGAAATGTAGGTAAAATATGCATATCAAGTATTAAATTAATCTTAACAATCTCTAGAAATGTTTTAGAAAAATTGAAATTTCAAGAGAATTTTTTTTACTCACTGTACTTTACTCCTACAAAGTATTTGATGATGTCTTCTGCTAATTCATTTTTGACTCATGATGATGGTTCTTTTAGGATAGATTGCAATGTAGACTTATTTTTTCTTCATGTTTTCGCATCCATCATTGATTCAGGATTTTTGAATGTTGTTGTTGTTCAGGTCCCTTCTGCAATGTGTAATTGATGATTCAGGTCCCTTCTAGCATGTATTTTTATATGTAGCATTTGTCATATAATACATGTTTCTTCTGAAATTTCATGTCCCTAATATTTTTAATGATATTTTCAAGTCCCTTCTAACATATATTTCAAGTTCCTTCTTCAATTTAGCTGCTCAAACTGAGTTCCTTTTTCAACTTGAAGACTTGTCCTCAAGTCTTGTATTGTTTTGGAGGGTTAATCCTGAAAAATCAAACTATCATAAGGGTAAAACAAAATAGAGAATTCATATAGGCCAAACTAGTTGATTTTCCTTCATAAATTCGAGTTTGTATTGTGCCACTTTCGTGGATTTTCACAACCAAACTCCTTTATTATTTTTTATCTTTTTCTATTTTTATTTTTTTTGCAATGACATCATGAACAATATGGTTTATGAAAGGCTTCTTTGGAAATTGATGTGACTTGACATGGTACAAAACTTGACTTCTTCTGATTATTAACTTCATGCCTTTTGCCTCGATCTCGATCATGTCATAGAGTGATTGGTGTTGTTGGTTAGTAACTAATGAAAAGCTTCAAGAGTTTGAGTTTCATTGGATGAACTCAACATCAAGTGAATTTTCACTTTGACTTGACTTAAACATTTGTATTCATATTCTTAAATATGAATTTAAAATTGATTTTGAAAAGTACTTCATCCATGGTGTTCACTCCTTCATTCTTCCTATGACCTACAAAAACATAGCACTTGCCTGCAATACAATATTAGATGATGGAGGAAGAGAGGTGTATAGTCTCTCTTCTTCCAAGAAATATGTAAATAATTACAAGCACTGCTTAGCAAACAAGTCCAAATATGATATACAACGAAAATGTGTTTGTTTACCCCTTGAGGAATGGTGGCCACCCTAAACCTCCTATCGGTACGGTGTTCACAAAATTTTAGTTTTATGTCCAATTAGAGTGATTCCAAAGCCAAGTTGAAGTTAATTCATATGGATACCTCCAATATAAATAGGTTTTCAAAATGGTTTAAAATGATATGGTAAAAATTATAAGGAGTACCATGTTTGATAGAGCTGCTTGTGAATTTTTTACTAGACCAACAGTCACTATTTGAAGTGTAACATTTTCGTTAAAGATCATATTGATGTGATTCCACTTGGAGATTAAATTAGATTCATTTTTTTTATTTCTAGTAGAAAAAACATGTTTTAAAAATAATTAGGTTTGATATCACAAAATTGGTGATGAACAAACCTAGGAGGCAGAGTTTTACTATGTTGATTTGAAGACATGCAATCACTAAATTTGGCATAACATTTTCATTTGACCTTCAAATGGGATGATTCAAATTGTGTATTGATCTAGAATTGAATATATATCTCCCATATAAACATGTTTTAAAAATAAGATGATTTGATATGTTAAATATGCCAATGAACAGTCAAGACCTATAATTTTCACCATGCAGATTTTTCGAGAAGCAGTTCGTTTTTTAAGAATAACTTTTTTCATATGATATCCGATTGAGATTATTCAAATTTATTTGGAAACTATATTTCAAGGGCTATATTCCCTATGAATTTCAAGTATAAATGTTTCCATTAGACACCTCAAATCAAGGTTGTACTAATTCTATCCTCAACATTTCACTTGAGACCTAGTTTTTATTTTGATCACATTTTTATTTGTGATATAAATTGAAAATTTAAAAATGGATTCAAAACTAGATTTCAAGAGATATGTTACAAAAAAACATTATTTCAAAATGATCCTTTATTGTTACCCAAAATAGGATTGTTCTTACTGCATTTTGCCATGTAATCCTTTCAAATGAGTATTGAACAATGATGTGAAATTTTATTCAGGAGAATTAAACAAAAAGTCTTATTGTGAAATCATTCTACCTATTTATTTATTTATGTTATTCTATCCTACTCTATTGTAAAAAAAAAAATCTTTCTCTCAAGTATAAGAGAATTTCCAAAGCATCCATTTTTGTAACAAGATCATAAGTAAACTCATCCAAATTTGAAAAATGTACTTTAATGAATGTCTGGACATGAAAAATTGTTTGATCATAGAGATTTGATGCTAAAGGATGTTGAAAAATGGAGTAGTGTTGTGACCTAATGACTAGTTGAAACCAAGTTTTAACATGGTTTTTGTTTTCTTGGCTCTCATTAATTGTCATAGCACAAAACTCTTATTGTGGTACTTGTTCAAAATATTGTATGCACAAGGGATCTTGTGATATACATGCTAGAAATTCTTCAATTTTTGGCTCTAATGTTTGATCTTCATTACATGTGATCCATGACTCATTCACCTCGTCACAAATATAGCTAGAAGAAAGTTCTAGATTCTCTTCCTGTAAATCATCTTCATGGATGTCTTTTTGCTCTTCTATCCTTTGACATAAAGATTCATCCCTAGTGAGCATTCTAAATTGAGGACAAGGACTCGAGAATAGTCTTGTGGTGGCATACCTTCATTCTCTAAATGATTTCTTTAACATCATTTTTAGATCTTGTCTTGCAAATGGATTTTGTAGTTATTAATTTTAATTTTAATTTTATTGTTCGTTGGGGGTTTTGTTATGAGAATCTACTTTTCTAATTTCTATGCCTAAACATAAATAACCATAATGAAAAGTGTTTTTGTTTTTTTATTGGTTTTATAAAAAATCTTCCTAATTGACTATATTGAAGTATGCTTCCCCAGCAACAACACCAAAATGTTGGGTCAATTTACTATGCAAATTAACACAAGTATTTAATTATCAATCCGGGTTTGTAGAACTTAGAAGCATGTCCGAAGTTTATGGATTCCAATGGTAGTCAATGTTAGAAGATGAAATATAAAGGTTGAGAGAAATGCATATTACAAATATAAATTCTAATTAAGTAATTTCTAATTCACTTATGTAATATGTGAGGGATGAGGCTCCTAACTTAGGAGAACCAAGATGTCCTTCCCCACAATACTACTTTCATGAAGATAAATCTAAAAGCACTAATTAACAATGGCTTATGATGCAGAAGATGTAAAAGAAAAGGCTCCTAACTAAGGAGGACCAAATTCTCTTTCTTCACAATTTTTCTCTATCATAATTACCATTGCTTCAAGCCAGAAATGCAGAAATAACTTCAAATAAGAAAAGGAGAATGAAATTCAATTTTAGTTCAAAATCAAATAGAAGGGGAATTTAATTTAAATTCATGTGTGTCCCTTCATATGTAGATTAGAATTAAACCAATATCCATTCAACAATCATCACACATCTAAATACATTTGAAACAAGAACTAATTTATGAAAATCATGAAAATTTAACCAAGAAGTGCACTTAGCTTAGTGTGGGGGCCCTACACCCTTGCCTTGCACACTTGAAGAAATATCAGCTACATCAACTTCAATAAATTAACCAAGCATGAACAACAAATTGAAATGAAACAGGTTCTTCAATTAACTTTCAGTCTTCAAAGAGTCTCAAAATTAGATTACATAAATTCTACATGAATAAGCTTTCAAAGTTTTGGCTTAAGTAGAATATTATGAAAACAAACTAATCTAAAATATATTTAACAATTATATCTGTCCATATCCACCTATCCAAGTCGAACTCATCCAACCTATCACTAAAAATATGAAAAATCCCATGAAATCATAGAATTGTCCTATTTCCTAGGGATTTTCTGAAAGAATGGTCATGTTTGACCAGCTTTGATCAGGCCTGATTAAGCTTGGTTTGACCGAACCAATAGGAGTTAGTTCGGTCTTAGTTCCCAAGCTCTCCATAAATGTATCCAGTTCATGCCCAAGTGTCCTGCAAATATAACATCCATTTAGCTATTACGAGAATTTATGATTCTGTCCAAAAATGCACTTAAAATCCAATTTTCATAAAAACATCTAAAAATTGCAAAACTAAACTTATATACCTGAATATGCATAAATACATCAAAATGGGGTGTATGTGATGGAAAATGGATGGAAAATATAGAAATTAAGTGTGTTTCCTTAAGCAAAATTGGACCAAAAATGAGGGCCAACATTATCATTGTTAGAATTTCATTATTTATCATCAAATACCTTTTAAAAACAAAAATCATTGTCCCAAGGGGGCAACTCAATTGGTGATCGAAGTAATGTGAGTCCTAAGAAAATTGAGAGATCCAATTCAAATCCCCCTGGTTGCAAACTGGTTTACAGAGAGGAGGACATGTCATAGACACCGAAAGGTTTAATGGTAGCTATGTGTCAAGTGAAGTTTTAGGTTCCTCTAGGATTAAAAAAAACAAAACAAAAATTCATTATGTGAAACACCAAATTTTAGGTAGGACATGCACAATGTGTAGGAATGAAATTGGAACATCACATCATCATCATATCCACCAAAAAATATTTAAGAATCCATTGATATGCATTGGTGAGTCACCAACAAAACAAATACTTGTGGTGGGAAGAAAACCTAGAATTCGAATTTACCATGCCTATCAAATGAAAATTTTATGACAATTATTTGTTTTTCATACTCGTCTTTTTACGTTTTATGCAGTTTCAGAAGTATCCAATATTTTTGTGTCGTTACATGAAAATTTGGGTAAGTTAGTTAATAGTGATGAAAATTTTGTAGCAGAGGTCTCTTAACCACAACAAAAAAAGCTATTAAGTTACATTTGTTTAGAGGAGGGGAAAATGGTCTTTCAAAGCTCACAAGTGAAGAAGCTTATTCAGTACTAATAATGAACATATTTAGGTTTAAATATATTTGAACTCAATTGGATTAATGGAAGTAGGAGTTTCACTCTTGTCAAAGTCATAAATGCCAAGCAATATCCCATGCTTAATGTAATAAGTTTGTGGTTAACTGAGAGATGTTTGCTTTTCCCAAGGGATTCATCATCTTATCCACATCCATGGATTCTTGATCTTGAAAATTTCCAAGTTCAATCCCTATAATTACATTGAGAACTTTGATAGGAATGGAGCATCATGGAGTGAATCAAATATAGTGTGATCCAACATCAAGTCCAAACTCATAGCACAATTGTGAAGAACTATAAATGAGAAATTTGAATTGACAAGTAGAAGATCTCTGTCATCAATGTCTAATGGTTTCTCCTTGGGCTGCTTGGTGGCAATTGATGAGCAAACTTTGAGAATATAAGTTGGCAAGGAGAGGAGTAAGCGATCCTCACTGGGTGACTCCTCTTTCTCAATGGAAACAATGCTCGGCTCCACAGACGAGCAGAGATTCTGTAGGGCCCATTTATTAACTAGACATGTAGTTGGATATTCAATTAACCATTAACATGGGACGCCTTGTTTCTAGAACTTCAAAGGAAGAATAATGACTTGTTTTGACACTGAAATGGAAGCACAACTAGAGAATTTCCCATAGAATGAGATTCATTGTAAATTGTAATCTAGCAATTACATCGTTTCACTTAACCCAAAGTATCCATCTACCCTCTCATTTGACTAAATTAGTACATTGTATGTGGAATAGAACTCTAGAAAAACATTAAAATTTGTTTACTATTTCACTTACCCCTCCAAGTTTCATCGTTCACCACTCACTTGATTTATTAATTAACACCAAAAGCCTTTAACTAATGTCATTTTCACCTCCAAGCTTAGTCATGACGAAGCTTAATTACTTCGTAAGTTGGTATAGTGTTAAATCTTGTTATATAAAACTTGTTGAAGAAATTTGTTAGATCATAGATGTAACCTAGCTATTACTCTATGTTTGGATGACTGACTAATATTGAACAAAGTAAAAGGTTTTTGGATTGCATGAAGGACAAACAAATCATTGAATTTTCACATAAAGGTTGTCAAGTTATATTCTAATGAATTTGTACTTTTGGTTAAGACAAATGATGGGTCAATTTCTGTTGTGCTATTTCATTTGTTAGCCTAAGAGGGATGAGTCTTTCAAAATCATATTATAATATTTAGCCCTCCTCTACTTGTAAACCAACCACTAGAATTTATGAAAAATAGCTTAAATGCTTGGACATCAAATCTACGATTTCAAACTTTCTTTTTATCTATCATTGTTGATATTTCAAAATTTGTTTTCACCATCAAATATGTTAATTTTTTTTTTGTGGAACTTCAAATTCTAGGCCTACACCTGGCTACAAAGCATTTAGTGTTTTGTACGGTGGGGTGTGCACCATTGAATCTCAAGTAACTTTAGATTTGATGGTGCGCACCCCAACATATAGAGCATTAAATGCCCTATATCTAATGGATTATTTCTCTCCCTTTTGTTGGGGCCTAGGCCTCCTTTTTATTGTTAAGGATTTGAGTATTCTAAAAACTAATTAAGTTTCCCCCTCTTAAGTTGGTGATGTGCTAATTGATAAAAAAATATCATCAACTAGGATCTATATGCTAAGGTAGTACACACATAATGGGTACAATTTTCGTAGTTTAGGAAAAATCCTAAAGAGAAGAGAAGCTATAGTCTATGTCTTTCATGCAACATACATTCAAGGACTCTTGGAACAAAAAGTGAAAGGCATAGCCTTGAGTTGGAAAAAGAAACAAGAATTCACCACAAAGAAACAATACTACCATATACAACTAGCCATTAAGCGTAAGGAGGAGGTATCAAATGAAGCACTATATAGTAACTTCAGTGATCAAGAGAAAGAGGAACACATAAACTACAATTATAAATACATTACAACTTTTTATAGAGAAACCCTTCTCTTCAAAACACATTCTTGAGACCAATTATGGGAACTCCACACAAATTTCTTTGAGTGTGTTCAAGCTAATTAAATAGGAAAATAAGAGACATGCAATATTATGAAATTTCTTATAAGGTTTCCATCATTGAAATACATCTAGAAGTGTTATGCAAAACCATTGAGAATATAGGCACTAGAAAGTGGAGTCCTCATGGGGATTTGATATAGACCCTTTTTATGTAGATATTTCCTAATAATGAAAAAGCAACCCAAGGAATTATTTGAAATGGAGTTTGGATGAAATCCAAATCTATTGCTTATATACGAACTTGGTATAAAAGGTTTCTCTTGAAACTTTTTTTAAACATAAATATTCTAAAGCCTTTGATTATGTATAATCTTGGTGTGAAAACTTTATACCAAAGTTTTATTTTCAACATAAATATCCGCTTTGGATGGAACACTTTTCCTGCAAATTGAAAAAAAAGGACTGTCAAATTAAAAAGGGTGGTGAAAATTGAGACTATAACCAGAAGTCTAAATTTCTACCTTATTTCTAGGGAAATGATTGTTGGGATTGAAGAAATGTTAGATTTAGATAAGTTTTCTTATAGGTTGAATGTCTCTTTTTTGCATTACAAGGAATGCATACAAGTTATTTCTTACATTTGGAATGTGATGCCAAGTCCCACAAGAGAAGAAGGACACAACTTATGGTGGGAGGCCTCCATCCAAATCACAATTAACTTTTCTTGAAGTTGTGGTAGAATTGTGTCTAGAGCCAAGGGGGGAAGAAAACTAGGCTCATTGGAAACTAGGCCAAGCCCGATAAGAGATGGAGATGTATATTTATAACAAAGTGAAACAAAGAAATGCTAGTGGGTTATTATATTGGCTTTGAAATTTTAAGGACTGTAGAACTTAAAGAGCTATATAGAACTTAAAGAGCCAAATATCAAACACTAGGTTAGAAATGGTGATGTAAAAAAAAGGTTTATTTCTTAAAAGAGAGCATAATTAAGAAAGAATTATAGCTCTTAGAGACCCATAAGGATTCTTAACTAAAGATGAACATATATAATGAATCTTTGTAGATCATTTTTAGTGAAATTTTCCACTATGGGTATTGACCTTTTAGATCTATTTCAAGGCCTTGATCAAGTTGGTAGTCCCACAAAAGTTTGAAAGTTTGAAAAGACAAAATTTATTGAGATCTAGAATTGAATGTATTGGACTCTAATACAAGGGGAATGAAGAATTATCCCCAAGTCTAAGTGACCTCTCTATTGAATTTACAAAACAACATGGAATGTGATCTATCCATGGTATTTGAAATGATTCAACAAACCATCAAATATTATACAAATGGGTGAGCAAGTCAATGTGGGTCTAATTTTGTTGATCCCAAAGGGCTCTAGAATAGAATTGTTTGGAAGATGACAACCCACTTCACTTCTAAATGTCACGTATAAAATTTTAGCAAAGATATTGTCTAGAAGGATAAAATTACTTGTTTTGATGGTATTTTCCCCAAAGTAAACATGGTCTATCAAAGGACACTTTATTCTAGATAATTTCATCATGGCTTGGAAGAGCATTAAGTGAGATCACAAGTCTACATAAAAAACCCTTTTTTATTATATAATATGTGGAGTCATATGACAAGATTGAATGGGATTTAAATCCACATATGTTGGATTGGTAAGGATTTGGGTCTTTCTTCACTAGGGCTATGGTAACTCTTTTCACCCATGATTAAACTAGAGTCTACATGAATGGAAACCCCTTTGAGCCAATATGTTAGTTTTTGTAGCATACGATGTGTTTTAGTCTTGAAAATTTGTGGAGAGGCTAAAACATAGGTGTTCTCCATAACCCAGAAAAAGTTTATGGAAATTCCACCTAGAAGTGTCTCATTTAGATTATTAGCCTATTTTTAAGTATTTCCTAAGTCTAAACTTAGGAAAAGGGGTTAATTAATCAGTATAATTGAAAAAGGTATGAATCATCTAGAAATTCACACGGATCGATCCAGATATGATCTCGGCCATCGAATTTGTTTTAATCTTAGTCTTTGGAGTCCCAACTAGAGATTATAAGAGGAGGTTAATGGGTAGATGGAGGAAATACACACTTTAGATATTGATTTCCTTTGGTAGTTCGATTTCCAGAGATCAACAACAATTTCCATAAGATTTCAAGCCAAATAAGGGAAGCAAAGATGGGAAAAGAAAGTACGTTTGGAAGAATTCTTCCAGTTCTAGATATTCTGAAAGAGGAGGCCGAGATTTTCTCTAGGAGGTTGTGCAGAGGCAACAAAGCCTCAAGAGGGAAATTCGATCCAGTTAAAGAGGAATATTTTTCAGTTATGGAGGTTGGGAACATTTTCTAGAGGGCCAAAGAATTATTATCCCAGTCAGTAGTAGGCAGGATGGATAGATATGCAATTGATTCAGGTAGAGTGATTGAGGGAATGTGCTAGGGTGATGCAGGGCCTACACAAAGCTAGCTAGACAACTAACTTTTCAGAGGTAGTCAAGTGTCAAGATTGCTCGAAGTGAAGTTTTATTCCCTCAGATATTTTTTTCCAATATTCCTATTAGATAGATTTTCCAGTCTAGTGATAATTATTTTACTCAGAATTTCTCATTGATGCTTAATAATAAAACCCTCAGCTACTACACCAGTGTTCCCAAGTTGGGTTTTTCCAAGGATTTTTGTCCAAAAATAACGATGTCAAATTTATTGTGTGTGCTAGTATTTCTTAATTCCCGTCACTTTTATTTTCCGTAGTATTTTTTTAATATTGTATTGTGATTATTTCGTTGTTATCATAGCAATAATCTGCATAATTAATTTATTATTAGAAGAAATAATTCTAGTTGTTGTAATATAATTTCAATCATGAAATTTTCACATGGTATAAGAGCGATTTTGATGAAATAGGTAAACTCAGAAGTAGAAGTAGAAATTTGTTGTTTATAGAGAGCAACAAGATAAATTTATCGTGGTTGCACAAATCCTAAGCCAGGCAGTGCGAGTTGCTTGAGCAAGTTCGATTTTTCAATGCAGGTTGGCAGAAAAAATTGGCTTGCCAGTTTGATTGATTCCAACAAGAAGAAGGTTGGTTTTAGCTCATATTTTCTCTGATAGATTCCTTGTTTGGGCGCAGAAGGGTTTTGTAGAAGTTTGCAACAGCACAATCAATGTTGGGTGCAAAATGAAGTTCACACACAAAGAGAATTTCTTTCAGATGGTTTCTAGTCTAGAAATATGATTTTCCAATTATAGTTGACAGTAGCTAGAAGCATAGTTTCTCACTCCATAAGGGAGTGGGAATAGAATAGAAGATTCAGTAGTCGAGTAGGAGGAAAGAGGGATATTTTTTTTCAGATTCATAGATGGCCACATTTGGGCTTAGAGATCAGGATAGGTTGGAAGGAGCCCCCAACTTTGTCGTTTGGAAGGCCAGGATTATAAGAAATATATGGAAAATATGAATTAGATGATCTTGGATGGTGTCTGAGACCATATCGTCTCGCTTATATCTCCCAATAATATTGCCAAGGAGATGTGGGATGCTTTCAATAAGCTATATCATAATTCTATCGTGTATTGGAAGATGTTCTTACCGGAGAAGATGAGAAACATCAAGATGTAGAAGGGTAAAGGTATAGATACCTTCCTCACTAGGATTCAGGAAGTCCATGATCAACTAGCAGCTGTTGGGGAGGTGCCTCAACCATCAAAGATTGTATGTTTGGAACTAAACAATGTATCCAAGGAGTGAGAAGTCTTTATCCAAAATATCTTGGGCCGAGACACATTACCTATTTGGGACAAGATGTGGCCATACCTACAATAGGAGGAGATTAGGCAAGCTCTAGTAAAGCGCTTCATTAGCAGAAGAAACAACAAGGGCTCGAAAGGTGAGAAGGAAGAGGAGAATGTGGCCTTCGCATCAAAAGGTCCCAGTTAGGGATAAGAGAAGAAGAAAAACAAGGACTTCTCTAAGGTCAATTGCTTTAGGTGTGGCAAGTTTGGACACTATAGTACTCAGTGTCCTCTTAGGAAGAAGGACAAACAGGACCAGGTGGAAGCATCCACAATGATAGACAACTTGTCCTCTAGGGTGGAGGAATATTTTTCCATGTTTGCAACTATACCTCCAAGAGAAAGGTGGGGTGATATGGATCTATAGTCCTAGAGTTACAAAGGATGGGCAAGGTCCACAAAGGTGTCTTCCTCATGGATCATTACCTTTCTATAAGGTCCCACGATATACAATAGCAATATGGATTGATGTTAGTTGATGCAGTTAGATTCTCGAGTGGCAGTAGTAGACTAGTTTCAGTGATGAGGAGTGCAGATCAGTGTTGACAATAGAGCAGGAGGCCCAGTGGAAGATTCAACGACAACACAGATTCCCCATTGGAAAATGTAGAGGCTATTAGTAGTTAGATGCTCAAGAGACAGATGTAGCACATAGACAAATGATTCATTCTTTCAGACACTTCTCAGTTGTAGTAGTTGTAGTAGCAGCAACAACATATGAAAGGGAGTTGCAATGCAAAACGCAGAGTTGCCAGCAGCATAGCAGTGTCAGTAGTAGTAGAGATGCAACATCAAAGTTGAGTAGCAGTTGCTGGGAAGTGGCAGGAAGTCATAGTGGTCATACATCAGTAGCATGACAAAGGGTGATATAGAGACATGGTGATGTAGCAGTAGTGCAACAATAGAACAACTTTCTCCCTAAGAGGGACTATTAGTTTTTGTAGAATCGTAGGTGTTCTAGTCTCGAAAATTTGTGCAGAGGATAAAACACATGAATTCTCCATAACCCATAAATTGTTTATGGAAATTCCACCTAGAAGTTTATCAATTAGATTATTAGCCTACTTTTAAGTATTTCGTAAGTCTAAACTTAGGAAAAGGGGTTAATTAATCAATATTAATTGAGAAATTTGTGAATCATTTAGAAACTCACATGGATCAACCCAGATATGATCTCATCCATCTATTATGTTTTAATCTTGGTTGTTGGAGTCCCAACTGGAAATTATAAGAGGAGGTTGATTAGTAGATGGAGGAAAGACATACTTGAGATCTATTTCCTTAGGCAGTTCGATTTCTAGAAAAGTAGCGACAGTTGTGTGAAGAGTTCTATCCAAATAAGGGAGGCAGAGAGGGGAAGAGATAGTGAGACTGGAGGAATTCTTCTAGTTTGGGAGAGTCAAAAAGCGGAGGTCGATATTTTCTCCAGGAGACCGTGCAGAGGCAACGCAGAGCCTCAATAGGGAAATTCGATCCAGCTAAAGAGGAAGACAATTTTAGTTCTGGAGGCCAGGAAATTTTTCCATAAGGTCGAAGAAGCATTTTCCCAGACAATAACATGCATGACAGGTAGATTGGCAGTTAATTCAGGCATAGCATTTGAGGGACTGTGTAGAGTTGGTTGGACAACTAGCTCTTTAGAGGCAGTCAAGTGTTGGGATTACTCAGAGTGAGGGTAAATCCTCTGAGATAATTTTTTCCAGTATTCCTCTTAGATAGATTCACCAGTTTGGTGATATTTATTGTACTCTGAATTTATCATTTTTTCTTAATAATAAAACCCTCAATTGTTGCACCGGTTTTACAAAGTTGGGCTTTTCTGGGGACTTTTGTCCAAAAATAACGGTGTCAAATTTATTGTGAGTGTGCTAGTATTTCTTAGTTTCCAACATTTTTGTTTTTCGTAGTAATTTTTTGTGAATATTGTAGTGTGGCTATTTCGTTATTGTCATAGCAATAAACTACATAATTAATTTACAATTAGAAGAAATAATTCTAGTTGCTGCAATACAATTTTAGTTGTGAATTTTTCACACAATCCATTTCTAAATATTTATCTATGCATATTTCCCCTTACACCTTACTTGTACATGATTTTATATATGCTCTTGGCTATTTATTAGGAGTAACTATAACACATGGAAAATCAAAGGTTTTTATTTTTCATGAGGTAGCCAATTACTCAATGTGCATGTTGCAAGTGATTATTTTTTTATCCTTGAGTTGTTGCAACCCTTTAATGAAGGAACAATGTTGTGTCTAGATATTTTCTAGAAGCCTTAAGGGAAATGGTGAGCGGAGATAAGGCTGAAGGTCTTATTATTGGTTAGGAAAAAAACATCTAAGTTGGGGAACAAGAAATCGAGAACAATACCATTGAGCATTATTTTTAGGGATTAGGATCCCTTTTAGTACTGATTTTTCTCCCACAAAGCAACATAGGTGGGTGATAAACATTGAAAAAAGATACAAGCATGGTGTAATTTGGATATTTCTTTGGTAGGGTAACTCATAATGGTTAACAAAATCTTGGTAGTGTGACATTTATTACTCATTAAAATAGATATTTTCTTGTCGGTTGGTGCTATATCAATGTATAGTGAATAAATCATAGTGAATCAAACATCATTGATCCATTTTGTGTTTGATTTAAAATAATAATAATAAGGCATGTTTTATCACAATGTCAATTGCTATAAGGCTTAAAAATTCTCTAGCACTACTTGGAAAAGATAAAATTGATGTGCTTGAAAAAATGTAGACTCCTTGTCCCTTGGGACACAAACCATTATGTTAGCATTAGCTCCCATAGGACTAGGATCTTCATGTTGGAGAATGCAGTAGGTCAGCTACTAATTCAATTTCTCCTTATCTTTAATAATTTCTTGTGAACTTTATTTACATTCTTATGTTTCTTTGTTATATATTTACATCAAACAATTATCAAGAGCAAAAATAGTAAAGACAATGGACACAAAAATTAGGCTCCAAGCTAGGGAAAAAAACCCTCCCAGGGAAAAACCTAGAAAATATATTATCATCTTATATAAATTGCTTCAAATGAGAAAACCAAGACCCAAACCATATACCAAGTCCTCCTCCAAGCACCAAGTCATCCCTCCAAGAAGCCCTTCCAATTTAGTCATAGATCAAGGATCAATTATGCTCCAACCAGCTTTCGACTTCAACTTTGGCCCCTAGCTATGACTTGCAATTTTTGCCATGTAGTAGCTGTAGAAGACCCTAATTCTAGCAGGTGTCAACTCTTCAAGAAATCTTCCTTCAAACAAGCCAAGGTCTCCAAAGTCAAACTAGACCAAATCAAAGTATTCAGATCTCCTACAACTTGGATCTACAATTCGTCTTCCTGCAATTCAAACCTACAATTTTTGTCCTTCTTTGAAGCTGTAGAAACCCTAGCTTTCATACGTGTGAGAGAGGAAGGCCCAAAAACAAAATTTCTTCTCTCTTCTTGTGTTCTTCTTACCTTTTAGACCTTCCCTCTTCCTTCCTTAATGCTTCTTGCTTCAGATCGAACTTCTTGATGGGAGAGATTAAATTGATCATCAAATGAAGTCAATGATGCTTTTTTTTATACACATATGTGGGGTTCAAATTACTTCTTTTACACTGAATTCTCATTTCTTCGACCAACTTGTGCTTGGAGGTTTCTAGGACTTTCTAGACTCAAAATTGATATATTTTACATGTTACATATTTCTCGATATGGTTTTATAAAAATAATAATGACTCTTTTAACTCAAGAAAATATTCTTTTGACATGAAAAACCCTAGAAGCATGAAGAACATGCTTTACCTAGAACACCATCAAAATGGAGCATGAAACCCATGCTTAAAAATAAGATTTGTCTTTCTTATTTTTCTTGTAATATAAGATATACATAATGATTTGAGTACATTGACTATTATGAAGGCCGAAACAAGTTACATTTTCCAACGCTCCCTCTTAACTAGGGAGGTTTTCATAATTGTACACCTGGTAGAGGGTTATTCTCAAACTAAAGTGTTCTCATAAGAAGAGTCAAATTGGTAAGCCATCGTTAAATGTCAACATTATGACCAACATTGTCAACATAGTAAGGACTTAACTTTGACAATCTCTTTCTTATACAAGAGAATAATGTTGGGAGGCTTTATGTGACAGACCGCACTACCTACTCAAGGTACATACCCTATTTGGTTGTTCACTAGGTATGTCCTATAAGGAATATTCTCATCTTTGATTCCCAATCCTCAAAGGATATCAGTCTTCTTTGACCACTCTTATCTTTGATACCTGCCCAATCCTCAAAGAGTGTCGGTCTGTTTCCCATACTGGATTTGTTGGATGCTGTTGTCATTGATATTAACCCCTGGAGTTTGACTAGGTTTGAATTTGACTAAAACACCAGTCATTGATGTCAAATTGATAATGAATGCTTCTTATAATTGTCTATATTACATTAAGTTGGAAGCACCACTATTGGATGTTTGAAAACCTAGGTCCTAAGGTTTGGGTTCCCTGGATTGAGGACATACCCCGACCTTATCGAGGCTTTTTGAAGTGGAAAATTATTGTGTTTGGGTTGTAGATCCATTTCATTATGTTTGCCTCGAAAATATGTTTTTTTTGATATGTGGCAAGCCCCAAGAGGCCTCCTGGTTTGAGATATATTCACTTTTGACGTTGGTGACCCCAGTGCCCAGGCTAAAACCCAAAGGGGTGTGACTTGGCATAATTTTGTTGGTTGTGGGCATACAAAAATTAGTATGAGGGTTACTTGTCATCTTTTTTGGAAGAATTACATTAAGAAAATCCATCACACAACCATAATAAATATATAAGAACTGTTTGTTCACTACAAAGGGTATGATGCCTTTGCTTAGGAATAAAGGAAATTAATTAAGTATTGATTAAATAAGAAAACATTAATAAATAAAATAAACAAACAAAATAAATGGGTTTAAAACTTCTAAAATCCCCCATCGTCTAAGTTAGAAGACCCCTCCAAAACACTAAAAAATGAAACATAACCTCACCTCTAAAAGACATAACAAATAACACACCTTACCTTGATCTAAAATTTTCACCCTAGATGTGCAGATTGTTTTTTATTTTCGTCTATCTATGATAGCACAAAATTTTGTTTCAGAGACTCTTCGACCTGGAAAACGAAAGACTATTCCACCTCTTTATCCAGTCAACTTAAGGTATGTTTGATATTTTATTCCTGCAAAAAAAAATTGGCCCCAAGCTTTGTGACTTGTTTGAATTTGGTTGGGAATCTCTTCTTTGTGCATACCCCTCGACCCTCTGTTAGGGATTGGCCAAAGGATCAATTGATTAAGTGTTTGTCTTTACCTTTGGGTTTTTAATTGTTCGATTTTTAGTATAATTATGTCTCTCGACCCTCATTAGGGATTAAATATAGGACTTCAGCCTAGGGTTTACTCATGCCCCTATAGCCTAATCTAAGCCACTGTCATAATATGTATTAAGCCTACTTTTGGAGTAATTACTTTGGAATTGAGACCTATATTTTATGCAATTTGGGAATAGGTTCTAGGACTAAGATAGTAGATTGTGCTCATTTTTTTGGTACCTTGAATTAAGATTTGTTTACTCCTAATCCATGTGTCTTCTATAGTAGTGATGCTTATCAACAAGAATTAATATTCCTTTGCACCTTTGTACAACGATTATCCTTTAATAGTCATGTTTATCATATGACAATTTGACCTTTGCATAATCCCTTGTACAATAAGAAGCATCATGCAGAAATGTTGATGACAAGTAAACAATGAACTGATATGTAAAAGTGATTTGAGATACTATGTTTCCATACAAATTGATAATGATCTAGAAAATTCCCTGTGTTGCATAGACAATGAGTCTTTCCTTGGTATGTATGAGCGCATGAACCTTGATTAATGTTATTTGACTATGACTTGACATAATTCTTGTAATTTGACTTGACTTGATGTGAAAGTACATATAGACTTGATTTGACTGTGATATGTATCTAACAGTGAATCTGCAACATTGGTCAACCATTGTAATAATAGGTGTGACATAATAGATTTATAAGTGTGGTCCTTGATGAATGTAACTTTTGACAAGTGACAAGATTACACACACATACACACACACACACACACACACACACACACACACACACACACACACACACATATATATATATATAATAGATTTAGAAGTGTGGTCCTTGATGAGTGTAACTTTTGACAAGTGACCAGATTATATATATAATAGATTTAGAAGTGTGGTCCTTAATGAGTGTAACTTTTGACAAGTCACCAATTTATATACATATATATATGACAGTCATCCTAGCTTGATTGGAAAGTGGGCTTGGATTGATGTGACTTAACAAGAGATATGACAACACAGACTTGACATTAGTACATTGACCTTATGGTAGCTACAATGATATAGTAACAAAGACTTGACATTGAATTGACCTTAGAATTGTGAGAGTTGGCAGTGACCAATATATGATGATATGACAAGATAGTGATACTTATGAAAAATATAATGATGATCTGACCTATTGAATACAATGTTCTTATACTTGACATAGACCTACATACTTAGTGACTTGACACATTGACTTAAGACTCATTGGAATAACTCTTGACAGTGGCTATATCGCCTAGATGTACAACCTATTGATGTAAAAAAATAGATAGCAGTATATGACTTGTAATTAGTAGTAGAAGTGAAATGACATATGTTGGTAGCTCTCTGTGGGCATAGCTTGAGAGCATTGGTAGCAGGTCATAGGGATGACCTAAGGCATATTGGAGTATACCATTATCAGACATTTGGGTTCAGCAGTTGCAGTAGTACAAAGTGTTTGGCTCATTGATATTGGTAACTAGCTTTATGAGCTCATGAACACCCATCTATTGATGTGCAGTGTAGTGATTTAGCAGTGGTGTGCAATGTCCTGTTTGAGCAGTGAAATGAAAATATCCACATCGGTCAGTGGTAGTAGTTAGTACAGTGATGTTGTTACCTAGTATTTTGTCACATTCCTAACTCTGTACTCGAAGTGTCGTCCTTTGTGCCACTTTTGTCACAATGTTGTAAAGCGACAAAAGCTATGTAAACTCATTCACCATGAATTATATGCTCAACACATCCCTGAAGAGACGAAGAACTAATGTCTAGAAATAATTATGGAAAAACTTGTGAAAAACCCTAATTTGCAAGACCAATGCTACTTTTAGTAGGAGAATCCGTACTGGTAACCTTTTGTCTAACTAATGACTAGCTTTGGTAGCATGACTTTTGATAGGAAAATCTGCGTTGATCCTCTTCAGCCAGTTTCTCCAAAAGTGGAGTAGAAGATTATCTTACTAGAAGCCTCAAGAACGATGAGTTGGTAGTTGTTGGATGAAGATATGGTTGAGTACTCCCATTTAGAGACTTTGATCCTACCTTTAGGGATCTTACCTTTGGGATAAGGAGCTTCTTCCCCCTTTTGTGGATCTCTAACCTCCTCTCCATCACTATAAATTTTTTCTTCACTTTCCTCAATGGGTTGGTCATTGTTGGTTTCCATTCTTTTTCCCAGTTGTGCTTAGATGTTGCCATTTTTGTGAGAGAGGAAAGGAGAGCCTGTTAAGTTTGGCTTGGACTTGGAATCATCCTGAAGGAGGCCTTCAACATCAAGGCACCAATTGTATGCTTCCCTCTTTGATTTAATCATTAATACAAAGAATGTTTTACTTCCCATAAGCTTGTCTATGATGGTTTTATTAGTACAATACTCCTTGATATGTTGTATAACTTACATTGGAATGCATATGCTATTATCTCTCTTGTTTTTGTCTTTTAATCTCTCTTGCAGGTATTCTGACACAAGGAATATTGAGGAGCGAGTCTGGGAGCTAAGGGGTCAAGTTCATCATCAAAGTTCGAGTGCATAGGAGAGAGGTAGGCCATCTCCCTTTCTCATTTGTCATTCTGATTTAGGTTAGGGAAGTTTGCTTGTTTTTTCATAGTTGTTACAAGATCCACACATTGGGCTAGAGGAATCGCTTCTATCCATAGAAGGGATTTCCAGCACGGGTTTTTTCTATTAAAAGTAGCGTTGATGACCTTTTCAACATGGGTTTTGCTATATAAAGTAGCCCCGGTCCTTGAATGTGAGAATTTTTAGGGTCTCTATTGAAAACTCTAGTGTGTCCTAGTCCCTGAGGTCTCTTCTCTTCTTTATCTACATCATTCTTTGTTTGTATGCTTGTGATTTCTTTGTGGAATGTAAAAGATTGTCTCTTGCTTGAAGTGGTAAAAATTGGATTTTGATTGAGTTTTTCAAGTTTTGAGTCAATTGAGATCTTTGTTTACTACTTATGTGCTTGATAATTATTGATTGTTCTGTTAATTAAACAATGATTTCTATTTTGCATTGCTTAAAGGAATCGATTTTGCATTGAATTAGTTTTCATTTCAAAAAAATTACTTTTCGTTAAAATTGCATTAGATCACTTGCATGAAAAGTTATTTTTTGGAATTAATTATTGGAAATAAATAACATTTTTCAATAATTGAAAACTAAATGGTGCATTAGTTACATTAAATCATTTAAAGAAAAAAGAAAAGCATAATTCATATAAGTGCATCTTAGGAAAAGTGAAAATCATTTTTACTTTTTGACATTTCATTAGGAAAGTGAAAGTGAATGATCTAGTTAGGAAAGCTTTGTTTGCTACAATCTTCATTGTTGCATCATTGTTTGAATCTCTTCCCTTACTAGGTTAGCTTTCATCGAAACAGAAAAAATCCTTTTCTCGTGATAGTTGCATCATAGGAGTTCAGGTGACATCGTTTTGAGCCTTAAAACTAAAACTTAATTGAAGATAAACTTAAAATTTACTTCAATTAACCTAAGGATTAATTGGAACTTAACGCAAACATTTAGAGGTTTAGGCTAGAGATGTGTTATGATGTCGTTAAACGCAGGAGCTGTCATTATTTTCTAGCGTTGTATTCAGGGGGTGAAATCTCATTCCACATACAGAAGTGTATATGACTATTCTCCAATACTTTCGGGTATATCAGAGGCGCTCCATGCATGGTAAGTATATGGGAACACTCTCATCAAATGGTTACGCATTAGACATCACTAATATGGATTGCACTCCCACGTACTGACGCGTATATATTCGGAGCCTCCTATAGGTTGTTATCGATCCATAGGTAACTGAGTCGACCACCTTGTAAATATGATACGCCTAACCCATCACTCGAGGAGATTCCCTACCCATACTTCTTGGATTGCCAGGAGATATTCTACAGTTCACGAATACATGGTAAACCCTTTTTCTTAGTCTTACCCCTTTTTGATTTATTTTTTGTTAAGTTCTAAAATCAACTAATTGACCACAGAAAAACATCCTTTGTGGAAATACTCCTTAGTAGATCTTAGATTGAGACTAATGGAAACAGTTCCCAAGGTCACCAACCAAGGAAATCCCTCTGATGGGAATCCTGGTCCTTTTCCTTCTTTTGGAAATGTTGGTGCTCCCTATATGGCAATGTTGTCCCTTCCTGGGTTTACCATTACTTTTCTAGTTTGGTTATTTTCGACCCCTATGGTTCCGAATGTCCAAATTGTTCCTCAACCAGGCTCTCCTCCACCTGAATAGTATCAACTTCCAGTTGAGCCTAAAGTTGACTCTTTTCTTTCTTCACATGTTCGGTCTTCTTGCTCTTCATCTGGTGAAAACTTGCAAGCTAGTAACCAGGTGGATAAGAAGAATAAGAAGAGTAATATTAAGAAGAATAAAAATAATCAAGTGGGCAACCCAACAACCATTTCTATCGATGCAATTGATGTTGAGAAACCTTCTAATCAACCTCGTAAAGTGAAATTCCCTTGCAATATTTGTAAGGGCGACCACCTTCTTCGATAATTTCCTGGTATTCTTGAGATATTAGAAGTGTGGTCCACAGGTTCACATCAACCTTTTTCATCAACCTCCAGAGATCATGTTGGTGATAAACCTTTGACTAGTAATAATAAGGCCCATGGGTAAAAAGGAAAGGTCAAATTTCCCTGTAGGTTATGTGAAGAGAATAATCATATTCACCTTTTTCCTTATATGGATGAAACCTCTAAAGTGTTCGATAATCTTACTACTTCTCAACCTTGTCTTTCGACTAGTTATTGGAAGCTTTCCCCTGATCCTCCACTAGTTGATCAAGTGATTGATTAGAGTCCCTCCCTAGTCAATCCCACTCTCTATGAAAGTGAATCCCATGAGTCTGTTCCTGACCAACCATTGGTTGAGAAAATGGTCAACTAGATTCCACCTTCAGTTGATCGTGTTTATCATGTAGAGATTGAAGTTCATAACTAATAACTAGTAGTTTACTTAGGTGAATGAAATGAAGCTTGGGGGGCATCATGTACCTTGAATTGAGTCATTATGTTGGGGGCATGCAAACTCATCTCAAGCATAGTTTATCTTTGTTTCAACCTTGTGTAAAAATGAAACCAATCTCAAACATAGTTTATTTCCATTTCAAGCTTGTGTAAATAATGAAACCAAATCCAAGAATAGTTTTTCTCATGTTTCAAGATTGTGAAAAAATGAAACCATGTTCAAGTATACTCAAGCATAGTTTCCCATGTTTCAAGCTTGTGTAAAAATGAAACCATTCTCACTTTACCTCTTGTGATTGCCATTTTTATTAACTTGTTTTGAGCCTTGGTTTTTTCATTCCATTGCCACCATCTCTTTGGACAATTATACGTTTTCACTTGGTTGTTTTACTCTTTCCTGAGGAACATATGCGATGAGTGGTATTATTAGCTAGCTTCTTGACCTTTATATTTTTTGAGAAATTCCATCATCATCGGAACCAGTTGCTAATCCTTTATACCACTTGTTCCTCCAGGAAGTGTCCTCTTTCAACTCTTTTCGGACTCTTAAAATATGAAAATATGGTCGATCACTTGCCTTTTAAAACTTGTAAAAGTAAATGAAAAGACATCTACGCAGTATACGTTTAAACCTTTTCTGGACTAGCTACGAAAAAGGAATACCTTAGTCAAACATGGCTAAGAGGTTATCTTGAATATTATTTTCTACCTTTTCAGATTCAAGAGACTATCTACGAAAAGGTACCTCTAGAGTTTCCTTTTTGCCTCTTTTTCTCTCTAAACATGAAAAATATGTCGAGTTATCCCTCCGTCAAACTCGTAAAACTTAAATGACGTAGGACTTGTCACCATGATGAGACCAAGTTACGCCTTCCAAGGGCTCATTAAACTTACTAGGATGGATTCATCCGAAGGATGAACTTATACAACAAGCATATGGTATCCTCTTCAAACTTGTGATTAAAAATGAAGAGGTACTCGCTAGCGATAGTGGGGAAAAATGGAAGTAAACATGTCATGTATTTTGTGTAAAGGCTAGCAACATGTATCTCTTGAACATGATGCTCATTTGAAAGAGATGGAGAACTAATGTCTTAAAGTAATTCTGGAAAAACTTGTGAAAAAACCCTAATCTTCAAGACCAACACTACTTTTAGTAGGAAAATCCGTGTTGGTAACCTTTTCTTAATTAGTGACTAGTGCTGACAGTGTGACTTTTGATAGGAATATCCACGATGATCCTCTTCAAGCAATTTCTCCATAAATGGAGCAAAAGCTTCTCTTACTAGAAGCCTTGAGAACAATGAGGTGGTAGTTGTTGGATGAAGATATGGCCAAGTACTCCAATTTAGATCCTTTGATCCTACCTTTAGGGATATTACCTTTGGGAAAAGGACCTTATTCCCCCTTTGGTGGATCTCTAACCTCCTCTCCATCATTATAAGTCCATTCTTCACTTTCCTCAATGGGTTGGTCATTGTTGGTTGCCATTCTTCTGCTCAATTGTGCTTAGATGTTGCCATTTTGGTGAGAGAGGAAAGGAGAGCTTGTTAATTTTGTCTTGGACTTGGAACCATCTTGAATGAGGCCTTCAACATCAAGGCACCAGTTGTATGCTTCCCTCTTTGATTTAATCATTAATACAAATCATGTTTTACTTCCCATAAGCTTGTCTATGATGGTTTCCTTAGAACAATACTCCTTGATATGTTGTATAACTTACATTGGAATGCATATGTTATGATCTCTCTTGTTGTTTTATTTTGATCCCTCTTGAAGGAATTTGGATGCAAGGAATATTGAGGAGCAAGCCTAGGAGCTAAGGGATCGAGATCATCATCAAAGGTCGAGCATATAGGAGAGAGGTAGGCCATCTCCCTTTCTGATTTAGGTTAGGGAAGTTTTCTTGTTTTTTCATGATTGTTACTAGACCCACACATTGGGATAGAGGGATCACTTCTATCTGTAGAAGGGATTGCCTAGTTAACAAATGCGCAGTGATCTGATTGTGTAGTTGTCAGTTGATTTAGTAGCGTTGACAGTCAGGGTCTGATATGCAGTGAGCAACATTGTGTAGTGATCAGTTTGGAGAGTATTATGTAGTGTTCCTAGTGGCTAAAAGATATATAATACATCATTATCTTCTAGTCATGTTTCTTATATCGATTCAAAGCATAGGGGGACCTAGTCTAAAAAATGTGAAACAATGTCCCTTAGATCTTCAAGGTGAGTGGAGTCACCTTCAGGTTATGGGCTAAGAACACTTCAGGATGACAAGGTGGTGCTAGGGAAGGTCATAGCCTGCATATGGCATTGGGGCATCCTTTCAATTGGGGCTAATAAACTACAGGGCGGCAAAGCATCCTTCCTGCAACAACTAGTAAATAGAGTGTTGGGGCACTTGTCTGGTTGTGGCCTTACTTACAGGGCGTTGGGGTGTCCTTTCGGTTGCAATAGGTTATTAGGGTGTAGTAGCGTCCTATAGGTTGTAGCTTATAAATTAGGTGGTGGGAGATGAAAACTTGATGTAATTATTTTCTTTTAAAAGAGGAGAAGACAATTACTAAGAAGCGTTCAATGGTTTTTGACATGGAGGGAGTTTTCCACCTAAAAATATTTGTGTCTAATGTCTATATCTTTCAACATTGTTGTATGGTGTTATCTACTACTTTAATATATGATATTGAATAATAAAAATATTGCTGAAGATTAAATAATGCTCTAAAAATATTAATAAAGTGTTAATTGCTAAGAAATACTGATTCACCCCCCCCCCAGTATTTCCAACAATTGGTATCATAGCAGATTCCTTTAGTAGCAACTTAATAGTTGGAAGGAAGATATCAGAGTATAAAGATTGGAAAATCGAAGAATAAATTTTCGAAGCGTTCAAAGGAAATTTTAGGTACTGTAACACTCTCCAAATCTGAAGAAAATCAGTATTGTCACTAGCTCCCAAATTTGATGAAGATAATTACTATATATGGGAATCTAGACAGTCCATCTAGAAGCTCATGATGTAAGGAAATTTGTTGTTTATGGAAACACATCTACCTAAGAATCTAAAAAGTAAAATATGAAAGCCATGAATGTATTTTTTAAAGTTTTCTCAGATCTTGTAAAAGCAAATGTTGGTCAATGATCAAAGGCCAAAATTATTTAGGAAAGGCTCCATAATCTCTACTCAAATAAGCATGCAGGTCAAGATATAGATGTTGATAATCATGTGGATCCTGATATCAAGGAATCAAACAATGATGGTAGTGAAGAAGTTGAAGAAATGAGTGAAATCAAATTTCAAAATGAAGTTGTCAAAGTTATAAAGGAACTCAAGAATGAAAAGGAAAGGGCCAAATTTCTAGAAGAAGAACTAAAGATAGAAAAAGGACATGTCAGAAGAATTAATGAAAAGAATGATGAATCTAAGGAAATTATCAACAGCCTTAGAATTCAGTTAGAAGAAGCCATAAAATTCGAAGATTCAGGGAGTCGTACACTCAAAGAAGTTGCTCTATTGAAACTCCAAGTGCAGGAAACAGAGCAGAAAGAGAAAGATTTTGCAGGTCAATTAAAGGAATCTGGTAAAAGGTATGTATCTGAAGTTGTTCAAAATCAAAAGGAACTAGATATAAATATTTCAGAAATAAACAAGCTCAGGAAGGAAAATGGAAGGTAGAAGGAACATATAAAAGCTATCAAAAGAGAAGAAGAAAACCTTTTAAAGCTCCAAATAGAAGAAGAAAAAAGAAGAAGACACATCTTGAAAAATTGGTTTCAAGAAGACCTTGCTCAAAAGAAAGAAGAACTTGAAACAACCCTTAATGAAGTCAACAAGTTCGAGGATTGGAAAAAGGAACATCGCAGGTTATTGACAAGAAAGATCAATAATTGGCCCAGTTGAAGATAAAGGCAGAAGAAGTAGATAAAGCTCCATGTGATGAAGGTACAAGTTCTAAATATTTGGAAAATCATGATAAGGAAAAGACTGAGAATATTACAACTTAAAAGAATGATGGTGAAACATTCAAGGACAAAGGAAAATGAAATACTACACCATTGCCTCTAAAGAAGAACGAATACAGAAGACCATCCAGGTATGCTCATTCATTTAATGGTTATTGTTTTTCATGTACTAACTATGGACATATGGATATGGATTGTGAAGTTGTTGACAGGTACAATTATCAAAGACCATTGCCTCTGAATAAGAATGAATCCAAACAAGATATCTTATCTAGGTATGCATGTTTATTTAATGGTTATTATTGTTTATGTACTAACTATGGAAATATGGCTAGGGATTATGAAGTTTTTAATAGGTACAATTATCAAAACACTAGAAGTGATATTGTTGGATTACAAGACAGGGTTCATGATGTGCTAGACATTGAATGTTTCAAATTCCATAACTATGTCCATATAGCTCGTGGTTGCTGGTATCGGATGGAATCTCCTATGGATAACATTGAATGCTTCAAGTGTCATTAATATGGGAACATTGCTTCAGATTGCAGGTACAAGGAGGTCTGAAAAAGGAAATAGGTACAAGAATATCAAGCGAAATAAAATGTCTTAGCATTTATGCTCTCAGGGTTCGTAAAAGCGAAATTTCATGGGAAATCAGCAGATACATCAGATAATGACACAAGTTAAGATGATATGTTATTTTGAAATATTCGGCTCATTGACTCCTTGAATTTTGAAGAGGGGGGGATTCTATGTAGTATGAGACATAGGTATACCATTGACAAATAGAAAGTATAGATATAATATCATCTTCAAGACAAATGTGTCAATTTCATAACAAGTTCAGGGGGAGAAAAACAACAAAAGGAATACAAGTCCACAATGATTGATAATTAGAAGAACTCAAAGGATTCATTAACATTAGTAGTAGGTTGTTGCAGCAAGTATTAAGGAAGTTATTTCAAAGTAGACAGGTACATTGCAAGGAAGATAGGGGAAGGCTTCTCGTCATGGGGAGCACAAGTAGGTTACATGTTCACAGGAAGTAGGTAGATTGTCAAGGAGAGTCACCCTTTGCCATTGATGTCAAATGGGGAGAGAAATCATGAGAAGGAGAGGGAGTTGTACTTGAATAAGGAGTATGTGTGTTTCCATCAATAATAAAGGGGGATATTGTTGGATGGTGTTTTCATTGATGTCAACCCCTGGATTTTGATTTGGTTTGACTTTGACTAAAACACCAATCATTGATGTCAAATTGATAATGAATTATTCTTATAATTTTCTGTATTACATCAAGTTGGAAGCACCACTATTGGATGAATGAAAACCCAGGTCCTAGGGTTTGGGTTCCCTGAACTGAGGACATACCCCGACCTTGTCAATGGTTTTTGAAGTAGAAGATTATTGTGTTTGGGTTGTATATCCATGTCATCAAATTCACCTTGAAAATATGTTTATGTTGATATGTGGCACACCATGAGAGGCCTCCTGGTTTGAGAGATATTCACTTTTGAAGTTGGTGACCCCAATGTCCAGGCTAAAATCCTAAGGGATGTGACATGGCATAATTTTATTGGTTGTGGGAATCCAAAAAGTAGTATGTTGGCTCCTTGTCATCTTTTATGGAATAATTACCTTAATAAAAGCCATCACACAACCATAAGTAATATATAAGAACTATTTCTTCACAATGAAGGGTATGAGGCCTTTGCTTAGGAACAAAGGAAATTGATTAAGTACTTATTAATTAAGATAACATCAATTATAAAAAAGGTGCTTAAAGCTTCTAAAATATTCCAATTTCTAATTTAGAAGACCCCTCCAAAACACTATAAAAACAAACCTAACCTCACCTCTAAAATACATAACAAATCACATACCTTACCTTTCTCTATAATTATTGACCTAGTTGTGGAGAAGGTTTGTTATTTTTGGCCTTCTGAAATAGCAAAAAAAAAATGGGTACTCTTCTCCTTTGAAAATGAAGGACTATTCCAACTTTGAATTTAGTGAACTTAAGGTATGTTTGATCTTTTATTCCTACAACATATTTTTGGCCCTAAGCTTTTGTGTCTTGTTTGAATTTGGTTGGGCATCTCTTGTTTATGAAAACCTCTTGGCCCTGTCTTAGGGGTTGGCCAAAGGATCAATTGATTAAGTTCTTGTCTTTACCTCTATATTTTTTATTGTTCTTTTTTTAGTATGGTTATGTGTCTCGACCCTCACTGGGGCTTAACTTCAGCACTTCAGGCTAGTGTTTCCTCAGACCCCTACAACCTACTCTAAACCACTATCTCAATATGTATTAAGCCTACTTTTGAAGTAAGTCCTTCGGATTTGAGACCTCTCTTTATGCATTTTTGGAATAAGTTCTAGGATTAAGATAGTAGATTGTGCTCATTTTTTTGGAACCTTGAATTCATATTTGTTTAGTCCTCATCCATGTGTCTTCTGCAATAATGATACTTATCAACAAGCATTAATGTGCCTTTGTTCCTTTGGACAATGATAATCCTTTAATATTCATGTTTATCATATGAAAATTTGACCTTTGCACAATCCCTTGTACAGTAAGAAGCACCACGCAACAATGTAACATGTTGATGACAAGTAAACAGTGAAATGATATTTAACAATGACGTGAGATATTATGTTTCCATACAAATTTATAATGATGTATAAAAGGCCCTATGTTGCAAAGACAATGGGTCTTGCCTTGATATGTATGAATGCATGAACCTTGATTAATTTTATTTAAATTGACTTCGCATAATTCTTGCAATCTGAATTGACTTGATGTGAAAGTACACAGAATTGATTTAAATGTGACATGACTCTAACAGTGAATCTACTAGATTGGCTAACCAGCGTAATAATAGGCATGACATAATATATTTATAAGTGTGGTCC